>JBBYHQ010059785.1:0-31218 GCA_038382645.1 Spergularia azorica | reverse complement strand
CCGACCCCCCCTTACCCCGCCTTATGGCGGGAGCCTTTAATCCACTGGGGTCAAGATTATGTTGTTGTTCAATTATATGTGGGTTTCATGAAATTTGCAATTTTGTTGTACTATATGTTGAATTGTGAATGCTGTAAGAATTAGATGAGCCGTGTAGTGCACGTATATCAGGATTATGATAAAATGTGGTTGTTAACTTGTTATGGTTGGGTGGCTGTTGTTGTGATTTTCATGAAAGGTGCGGTTTTAGGGTACACGGCGCATATATTCCTGGATTATGATGTAATGTTTGGTAGAATAATGGTTGAATTATCGCGGTTTCGTGAAATTTGTGGTTTTGGTTGCTAGATTGTGACTTTAGTATCGAATTTTGGACGGACATATTATGTAAGAATAGGCTGCTGTGTTATTGTGGGACTATCTATGAGGTTATTGCAACGATCCACGAGTGGTTCACTGCATTTTCATGGATATTCATTTTGTAGGAAGTAGTGAAGTTGATAGGAATTTCCAATTACTAGAGGGGAGTTGAACAATTTTCCCGATTTGTTGGAAGTCCCACATTATCAAGAAGCTCGAATCCCTGTGATTTTCTCAACCAAACAATCACTCAAGTCATTACATCCCGGGAATTCCAGCTAACCAACTTACGAGCATATATGGATTATTGCCTAGAATCGGGTGTTTATAGCCCCTGGTGCACTTGATATCTTACCTCAGTCGAGTATTATAAGAAGTAAGAAGTGAACAAGAGTGAATAGATAGAGGGTTATTAGACATTTGTTTATATCCGGAGTAGGCAAATTGTTTGCCAATGAACTGATTAAATGTGATGCTGTCACGTCAAATTTGCATTTAGCGCATTTTGTTCAAGCTTCCTGTCAAGTTGCAAGTTGAGGTCGTTTAGAGCTCAGTCTGGAGACAATGTTATGGATCATTTGGTTTGTATGCTGAAGTGCGCTAGTTTCTTTGAAACTCAATATCAGTATATCACTCTTTAAGAGAGTGGATGTGGATCTATATGAAATATCTGGTATTTAAGTGTGAACTTCATATTGGACTATAACATGTGCAGATACGTACTTTGGGCAGGGTACAGTGGAAACTATCAAGTGCCATATGAATGCTATTGAGTCAAAGGTAAGGAGCTTCTTCCATACTGCTATAAATAATGCCATTACCGCTCACATGTCCCGGATTAATTCTTGTATTTTCATTTGGTTATGCAGAACGGTGATTTGGATGCAATATTTGTCAATGCTATACTATCTGCGGTTCAGCAGAGAAATCTAGAGGTAGGCTTGTTAAGCTAAGCCCATTATTGTTAGTCGTAGTGATGTGCAGATAGGTATAGAATGCTTTTTAGTCCTCCTATGATTTTGATGAGGAGCTCAGTAGCATCCACCTTGTTGCAGAGGGCGTGGGACATTCCTGTTTTGGATCGAGTTGGACTTATCATAGAGATATTCCACGCTCATGCATACACTAGAGAAGCAAGACTTCAGGTGAGTACATGCTTAGTGCTGACCCATCAACTTTCCTTATTTAATTAGCTATAGTTTCTCCTGACATTAATAATTTCAGGCTGAGTTAGCTGCATTAACGTATAAGAAGAGCCGGCTTGTTCGTGTGCGTGGTACTGATGGACGTTTTACTTTTGGAACAAGAGGGGGGGAAGCTGAAGTTGTCAGTGCTAGAGGGTGAGCTCCCACGTTTTGTGTGCAGATAGACAGTGTTTGTACTCCGTAGCATTCTGCAATTGTTTAACCATGGGAACTTAGGCTTTTGCTCTTTTTAAGCGCTCAACAGTCTCTCAGCTATTGACTATAGATAAAGTATAGACTTAGACTTTTGACGTAGGTAATGGATTTCAATGTCATTCGCTAAGCAATAGGTCTGTGCTTGTTGAAAGGTACAACTGGTCGTTTGAATGCTGCATGAATTAATAGAAAGGAGAACATCCTAAGAAATAAAATGCCCATTATGTATTTATGTTGAATATCATGACATATTGATGCAAGAGCAACAGGCTGACACTTAAAGCAGCGGAATTCTGTCTAGTGTCTATCAAAAACTTGTGCAACCTAGATGAAGTAATTTTGACAATTTGTAATGTTTTGCCTGTAATCTGGACTACGATATAGATTGCTCATCATTACATAATGCTGTAGCTCTCTAGCTAGTTGATTGCATATACATGCTGTATTTATCCTTGGTGTATCTGGCTACTTGGGGCTTATTGTAATATTGGTAACTTTGTATTTCATTCACTCTCTGCCTCAGTGTTGAATTATGTTTCTAATGCCCTTAAAGTAGTACCATCAGCTCATATGCTCTACAGTATAGTGTTGTCTGAGCGATTTATATATGCTATCCCTGTCGTGTTTTATTATGGCGTAGAAGTGTGAGTTTAGCTGTCACTATGTTTGAGTTACTTGAATATTGTTGTGTATGGACATTTGTTTATCTTTATTTTTCTCCTTAGTTTGGCATTGAAAATTGTTTCAATTTGTATCGATTCCCCTTATAGGAGAGGAAGCGGGGGCCAAGGATTTATTAGCGGTGCTGGTGAAACTGAGCTTGAGCTCCAACGGCGAAGGTCTGTCTCTCTCTGGGATCCGTTTTCTTATGCTTCCTCATGGATTTGGTTTTACGTGCTTATTGCCTTTGTTGCAGAGTTCCGTTTAATGTCTCACTGACCAATATTCTGTCTTGCTCTGCTTTGTACAAACATGTCTGCGGACCATATGTTATAGTTTGTGAATAGAAGTCAAGAGTTCTGGTACTGTATTGCATCGGGATAGAGTTCAGACGTTTAGTGTCTGTTAAAGATATTTTGGTTATACCTTTTCCCCTTCTCTGGGCTTCTGAGATCCATGTGTTCCTGGAAAGCAGTTTGCTACTCTACTAAACAAGTATTCGTTTAAAACATCTGTTTTTGACTCGAGGAGAAGCGTAGCCTGTAATGCACCTAAGTACATGAAACTTGCGGCATTAAGTACTTACACAACCTCGATGCTAAGAGAATTTCTGATAGATATGACCACGATGTAGGAGTATGTTTTTCTGATGGAGATGTTAGTTCTTTTATTTTATTTTATTGTGATCAAACGGGGGTCGATTGTTCATTCATATCCAAAACGCCAGGGTGGTAATCCCTAGCGGAAATATGTTTACAAAGAGGATATCATCTCTATCCGCATTAGCTAGCCTAGCAACGTAAAAGGCACAGTATTCCCATTACGTTTTACATGTTGGATTTTTATTTGGGACAATAAGATGTTGGAATTGGATTGTTGCTGATTTTCAAGGTAAATTGCTGTTATGCACTTGTGTTTGACTACTTAGGATAGGTTGTGTGTTTTGGTCAGCTTGTTTCAAGTTAGGTTAGATGAAGTTGTGCAGACATAATTTTGACTTCTAATGGCAGGATCTCAGAAAGAAGAAAGCGCCTGCTTGATGAAATTGCACAAGTTCGTAAAACACGTGCAGTGCAGCGCGCTGGACGGAGAAAGCAGGCAACTTTGGATGATCAAGGGCTTGCCACTATCGCTATCGTTGGGTACACCAATGCTGTCAGTGTTTCAACAACTTCTGAAACCTCCTTCACCTTTCCATTCTTTCATATCTGCAGATGAAATTTTGATGTCTTTGATTTGATAGTCCTTTGACTGCAGGGAAAGTCTACGTTAGTTAGTTCACTCACACAGAGTCATTTGTATAGTGATGATAGGTATATCTATTGCTGAAAAAAGTTGCTAGATTACTATATTAAGATATTCTAGTTACCTTCTTCTGGAAGCCCTTTTTTAAATGTCTGGTACCCTATTCCTATTTTGCAGACTGTTTGCAACTGTCGATCCAAGAGTAAGAGGTGTTACACTCCCTTCAGGGTAATATACTGCCTAGCAAGTCTCCTTTTTATTATCTTTCATTGGCTTCTCCTGTAGGATGCGGGATGAACACACAACAATTGTTAGTTACGTACTTATTCTTCTGAAGTACTTATGATCAGGAGGAAGGTCCTTCTTAGTGATACAGTGGGATTTATTTCAGATTTGCCTGTGCAAGTAAGTTGGTGACATGCAACACCTCTCTGAATGAATGTGATTCGTCTCCCTTGATTCCTAATATTTTACTTTCCCAGCTAGTAGAAGCGTTCCATGCAACACTGGAAGAAGTTGTTGAAGCAGACTTGCTAGTGGTTTGTATTCTGTTTTAGGTCTACGTGTTATACTGTCATTTATAAATTCTTAATGATTAGTAATGGATGCTCTGGAACCAAATTCATTGTCATCCTTCATTTTCATGAGTCTGTCTGATGGTTTTGCTTAAAAATGCACAGCATGTAATGGATTCAAGTGCCATAAATCTCGAGGAGCAACGTAGTGCTGTATTAGATGTCTTGCAACAAATAGGCGTTTCAAAGAAGAAAATCGACGAAATGCTTGAGGTTTGGAACAAGGTAGGCTATTTCTTCATCCATGCTGCATGTGTACTTTTCCCTGTTCCCATTTTGACAAATCTTATGAACAGTAAAATCCATTTTGATCAATCTTATATACAGTAAAATCACTATATCTTTTGTGTGAATGTGCTCACAGATTGATCTTCAACAAGAAACTGCAAAATTTGATGTTGATGAATATATCAGCGAGGATGTAGGTGAGATTGCCGATGAGCAACAACTACAAGAACATGAGACGAAGGAGCACCAGTGTGACGACTCAGATGGGTGGCTTGGACCAGGAGTTGCCCATGAAAGTGAGGAGCAACATGCTTATGCCTCAATGGGTTCGACACCATCACATGATCAGGAAAAAGAAACATGTGAAGAATCAAGAGTTGAGGGAAGGGATTCAGATTCTCAACCCCCAAGTGAACCTCATGTCAAAACATCGGCAGTGACAGGCGTAGGGTTGCAGCAGCTTCTGCAGATCATCGATGAGAAATTGATGGAGATTGACACTGAGCGGAAACCAGAAAGAGTGGTGGAAAGGAGTGTCTTTGACCGTAAACTGCGGTCTCCTCGAGCAGAGGACACTGCCATTGCTGTGGAACAGTAAAATCCTTGTTTTAGCTCTTTCCAATGCCTGTTACTTAAGGGAACCAAGCAGGGTTCGAGTTAACTCGTCCGTGCGGAAAGTTTTGTAGTGCGTGAGATCAGAAGGTGAGAGTGAGATCTCTACTCCACCAACAGTTCTTAATCTGAAGGAGATATCTTGTCAAATGTGATCCAGTCCTGTTTATGTAGAGAGAGAATGTAGCATTGAAGTAGCTGATCATATGCCAAAAATCAGTTACCTCTTTGTACAATTGCGTAGTCCTGAGTCTCCTGACTAACATTACGAGCTTGATTTGTAGCCTGTATTTTCATTCCAGTGTAATGAATCTAATCTGATAGAATAAACAAGGAAATGAAGGTGGTTATATCACTTATATGTAAATCCTTATTTCCTCGTCAAACTGTAATACTCCCTCCGTCCCCATTAAACACCTCATATAGCAAACAAAACCTTATTGAGGAAGGTGTGCACACTATTCGGGTAAATCAAAATTGTATGGTGAGTTAGCTAACATTTTTTATCTAATTCGCTTTGAAATGTTTTTTGAAACTTTTTTTCCTTGTTAATATGTACACCCTACTCAATATGGGGCATTTTAAGTATGAAGTACTTAACGGGGGCCCGGAGGGAGTAGAGACTTACAATTTTACATTGCATATAATCGTCATTTTTCAACTCTTAACCCAAGTGAACGTTGTTGTATTATCAGATGCTATCATTTACACTCAACTCGCATTCAATTCGACCATACAAAATATTTTCAAAGCAAAGATTTTTCTAAACAAGTTTTATGGCGAAGCCACCACTATCACTAACACCACCAGACGTCCAGACACCACATCAAAACACTGCAGTCGCATGGTAGAACAACCAATTTCTATACGAATACTATTAAATTTCTAACTCATAGCCTCTTATTCAGCGCAACAACATCTAACCCAAACACTCATTACACCATTCAAAGATTTCAAATAGAGAATAATAAATTCCAAGTTGTAAAACTTTAGTACTACACAGGTACAAAAGGACATAAGTACCCTTGATGAGAAAGGAACAACAACAACTAAAAAGTGGACCATCGCCGACACTAGATTTACTAATCGCACTCCACAGTGAGTGAGTGGATACTACTCAAACTCACTCACACAACTAGATCAGTACTAGATCAAAATACTCAGCTTCACACTCACACTTCTCACTCAAACACAGTCTGTGTCTCTCTTTCGGGTTAATTAATGCAAATCAACCTCATTATACGCCCCACCGCGCCTTATAAGATCTCTTTTCTCTTCCCTCTCCCCATACAATCGCGCTCCATCACTCCATTTTCTCTCTCCTCACTCCCCCCAGATTTACACTCTCCTTTGCTTTTCTCAAATTTTTAAGATCAACCCACCTTCTAAAAACGGAAAATATTACTGCCCAATTGCCCAGAAATTAATAATCTTACTAAAGTTGGAAACTTTTTAACAGATTTGGATCCTTACCATTAGCAGCACCTGATATTGTATAACAAAAATAGAAATTAATAGAATTTTACCATTTTTATCTGGCTCTTTGATTAATGTGGGTATCTTTGATCTTCAGGTAATCTTATCTTCTTTCCCATTTTTGTTAAATTGTTTGGTTCGATCTGTATATCTTTCTATTAATGTGTACCAAATCATTATAAGATTTTATGTTAATTGTACTTTTATTTCTGCATTTATAAATTTAGTTATAAAGTTCGGTATTTTTGTTTATAATTGTGATTTAGAGAAGATTTGTGGTGCTATCTATATATGTGATGTGATGTTTCCCGCCTGTCTGTATGAAAAATGTCATATGTTGCGTATGATGGAAGATTGGATTTCGAAAAAAAGTATGTTGATGAGCATACGTGATGGTAGTAGTAGTTGTTGTATGTTGCATCTTGATCCATTGACGTATATATGTTACGTTGTTAATGTTAGCTAGCTCAACTGGTAAGGTTATTTTAGGCGGGGGCAGCGGGGTACGTGTGATTGTCGTCTTTGTTGTGCGTACAATTGTAACGGAATTTCGATTTACGGCCATACAACAAGATGATCACAGTGCCCAAAAGATGCCCGCCTATTGCGAATTATAATAATTGTAGCTGGAGTAGATGTTAGTGGTACGTAAATATGTATTAGGAAGTCTTTTTATTGATTTTTAGCTGGTGGAAAATTTGGTTCACCGACATTTTGAACAAAGATCTCACTTTTGATGTTAACCTTGTATCAATTATTAAGCACTGTGGATGTATTTTATGTCATTTGTTTTTGTAGATGTGACAGTGTGTTACAATATAGCTTATTTTTCAGCTAATTTGGTGGTTTTCTGAAACTTTCTCCTACAGTTAGCAAACTCTTATTATTAAACGAGAGGATATAGCAATGTCAAGAAGACCAGTAAACCCCGCTCGTCGCCTGGTAGGCAATGGAGGGTTTCCTCTTGTTGGAGCATTCCCATCGAAGACACGATCTTCTCCCTTGGTGTCGCTTACCCTTGTTGTTCTGGTACTTCTCATGCCTTTTAGATTCAGCTTAACTAAAGCTAGGCTAGCAGCTAGCTAATGTGGATAGAGATATTGTAAACAATTTTCTGATAGGGATTACAACCCTGGTCTATGGCGTATTTGAATGAGTTAATGAATGATCCTTCCCGTTTAACCCCGAAAAAAAAGGAGAAAAAAAACTAAAGATGTAAATGTCTCTGTCAAGGAAAGTTCTTTTTGTCATCCTTCGTCGTAATTCATTAAGCTAAGGGTGTTATCTTCATGTGTCTGTCAAGGAAAGTTTCTTATCTTTAAGTGTTATTGGCTTGCAGGGTGTCTTCCTCATTCTTGGATACATGTACAGTGGTGGCTCAGGTATGTCTGAAAGTTGCTATTTTTCCAATCTTTTAGTACATTTTGTATTGTGTGGGAATGATTACATTGAACCAACAGGCCACCAGTCGTACAGTTCTTCATAGATTCATTTTAGCCGTATGGAAAAGCCTGGTCTCTCTTAGGACTCATTTGGTTTACATATTACATATACTCGTTCTTTGAACAAACAATGGAGATCAAACAGATAAAGTCCCCTTGTTCAATTTCACATGTCATTGGAGTTCAGTAAGACCATCCTATCAGGCTATCACAACTTATGTTCGGACTATCTAAGGGTTTAAATCTGTCAGTTACCTTCTAGATTAAATAAGGGTGAATTATGCTAGAATTAAAATCACATGGATTCAATACTAGAGTCTTCCTTTCTTTGAGGTGATCGTCTTGTACAGACATTAATTGTTTAGTTTGCTGATTCACGTGAGAGAGCTCTGTTGTTTGTAAGACAATAACTCTGGGACATATGACACAAGGTTTATCTTAACCTTAAAGGCTAAGCTATGGACCGTCTGGCATCTTATCCTAATTCTTTGGTCAAAGAGATACACATAAAAATCTCCTGGACTTCCTGTGCAAAATTTGCTTTTGTTTCTTGTTTCATAAGTTGTTCGGCATCCCTTTGGAGGCAATCTTCACATTCGACCCTTATTGAATTGGTTGCTTATGTCGTGCAGGGCGCAAGGGCATTGTTGGCAGGGTTGAAGGTAGACATCTCTTGACCTTTATAGCTATAATCTGGTTTCTAAATTTTCATTGCTTAATATAATTCAGAGGTTTCCATCTATTCAAGGATGGATAAATAGCTTGTACTTTTTATGGCTGATAGATCATGACCAATTTTGTATATGACTTCTTTGTTTAGAGCTATCTTGTGGTCAGACCGCCCATCAATTATTTTACCCAACCCACAACCTCCTCTTCCTTCGCCAACAACCTCCCTCCAACCCCACCAGTCACACCTTTCTCCTGACACCACCTCTGCATAGACTACCGCCTGCCAAACCCCTTTCCAGACCACCACCACTCCCAACCTGGACCCACCACCGCCACCAAGCTTGTCGTTTCTATTTCCACCTGACCACCTGTTTCCCCCTGCTACACCTAGCGTGAGCGAGTGAGGGAGTGTTACCTTACGTACATCATGTGAAAAACTTTCAAGCATAGCTCATTGAGTTGGAAAATGAAGCTCACAATAGGGGTTATTTACGATCTACAACACTATAGGAGTATCTGGTTGAAGTTGTTTGGTTATCCTTTCCCTCACTTTTTGTTGAAATTTTATGATTTTGCTTTCCTTGCTCTGATTGCTAATTTCAAATTCTGCCTTATTCTGAATGAAAGTTTAGTGGTCGCTAAGAAAAACAATTCTTCAACTTCTGTTTGCAGGTGAGTTTTCGGGCACGCTAGAACTGCAGAATGCAATACCTGTTCTGAAGAAGGCTTATGGTGATGGTATGCGCAAGGTTTTACATGTTGGACCTGAGACATGCTCAATTGTCTCCAAGTTGTTAAAAGAAGAGGATACCGAAGCTTGGGGTGTTGAACCATATGACCTTGAGGACGCAGATTCGAACTGCAAAAGTCTTATGCGGAAAGGCTTTGTGCGTGTTGCTGATATCAAGTTCCCATTACCATATAGGTCACAGTCGTTTTCTTTAGTTATTGTCTCAGATGCACTGGACTACCTATCCCCAAAATATTTGAACAAAACAATTCCAGAGTTAGCAAGAGTGGCTGCTGATGGAATTGTGATATTTACGGGTATGTGATATTTCTAATTTCGTAGTTTCTTTTTTGTTCGATTTCTTTTGGAATTCACTGCAGTTACAACTCACAAGTTTGCAACACGAATATGCAATGCATGAGGCTGCAAACCTTTTGCAGCATGTTGACAAGGATATTGGCTTCGCCTATAATTCTATTTGTAACCTGATTCAAGTTACACTAGCATCAATACATAACCCTAGTTACCGAGATTTGTACCTTCGTAACTCTAACTCATTGGTTGTTTTTGTTTTAGGTTTTCCTGGTCAACAGAGGGCTAGAGTTACAGAGCTATCCAAATTTGGACGCCCGGTGAGTGTGCCCTGTACTTTTATGTTTCTGTTCTATATATCTAGTTGTACAATTAAGTTCTGCAAGGAGTTCAGTGTTGTATTCACCAAAGCGAATGACCTTTCTATCTCATGATGATTGTTCTTGTAGGCTAAAATGCGCAGTCAGTCCTGGTGGGTACGCTTTTTTGTTCAGATAGGTGTGGAAGTTAACGAACCTGCTGCCAAGAAGTTCGAACACGCTGCAACCAAACAATCATATGTGCCAGGCTGCCAAGTCTTCCACCTTAAATCTGCTCATTGATATTGCAAAATCTTCAAATTTTTTTGGTGTTGACGAAGCTCAAATAGGTATTTCAATACAAATAGAAAATACACTATGTTGTGTAGTCTTAGCGATGGTGTAGCAATGTTGATTTAAATTTACCTGAAGGTCTCCACGAATTGTAATGAATACATTCAATGTTGATTCATGTCACGAAATGATTCTTACTCCCACATTCCTAATTTTCATGGTGGCTTCATTCTGAGGACGGCACTTGCCACGCCCAAGCCATTCCGAACCCCCCACCCCCTTCCGTCCCAAGTGTCTCTAACAGGACTTCCAAGTATGGAACTTATAATCTCCAAGCACAAGCACGTCTTTAGCATTAGATCAACACTTGGAGGCGATGCTTGTGAGAAACGCAGAAAAACCCACCTTCGGTTAAAGGATAATCCGTAATGGAACTTCATACAGAGGCACTTCATCACATTTCACAAGAAACAAAAGGTTGAGACTTGAGAGTTAACTGGTTATTTTTCGTATTACTGATTCTTAAATACTCCATCTTTCACAGTTACATGGATAGAAAAACAAAGGTTACTTCTGTAGCCCTAATATCACAATAATGGGAGTAACACTTGAAAACAATCGAATGAATCTTCTGTCCTAAATTCCTAACATCTCGTCAACAGAATAGCTGAGATGATGAACTATATAAGTTTTTGAGGGAAATGCTTACACGAAAAAGAAAGCAAGAATCAGAAAGGAGAGGAATCATTCTTCGACTTCCCGAGCATCATATCTTTGGCTTCGTTAATCTTTGAGGCCATGTAATGGCTACCACCAGCGTCTGGGTGATTTGCAATCATAACCTTTCTATGAGCGTCTTTTATCTTGTCCAGAGCTACACTTTCCCTGCCAAAGTTAGTTTGAAACAAAGAACCTTTAGCCTATACAATAAAAGATGAACAATTGACAACTGGACAATAAGACGGCATGAACACGAAGAATGGCATAGACATTCTGCATAGCAACGACACTATAACAGTTACACGCAACAGAAAAGATACGAACAACATTACCCCCAATACCTCAAAGACTCTCACCTACAGAGCCATTGAAGATAAGGGGCTTTGGGTATACAGTATACACAATCTAGCCTCTCTGTTGAATACATAGAGAGGCAGTCGCAATGAACCAAATGAAATTTGTGTTGAGAGTTGCATGGATTAATGGAGTAGTACTAGTTCATAATATAAGAATTTAGATAGTCTAGTGAGCTATATTGCTTTGTTTCATTACGTTTCGAAGCACTTGAACAAAGAATATTTGGCTTTGCAACACAAAAAAAAATATCTGACGAGGCCCTATCTCAAATTCTCAAGCAGACTAGCACATGCCATTAAGATTCAAGATCAAAGCCCTCAGCAAAAAACTTGGTAATTAGAGGGTTGTGCCTAAAACTAACAATTCCCTAAATCTTGACAACACGAATTATTTTTTTTTTTTTTTTGGAGATCGACAACATGATTTCTTAAAAGTAAGCAGTATGAGAACTGTGGTTGAGACCTTAAGGTGCCGCTATGTTAGTGCTGTTGCCAAGTTGCACTGAAGGCAGTCCTCCATCTTAACCCACATAAATGCCTGGGCAAGCGAATGAAGCAGTACTAAAGCGTAAAAGCTGTCGGATATTCTTGGGGCAAATTGGTCAAAAAGTGTATTTTCAACTTACAGATATTAACAATATGAAATCTAACTAAACGCCATACTTCCTCAAAATATAGCTCTCCCTTGTATGCAGTTGAGACTAATAAAGCAATCAAGATTTTTAAGTCAACATCGCAAGCTCTAGAACTACATAATGACATCACGGAAAACTGAAAGACACAGTTCAACTTCATACCACTCATGTAGTCATATCCTAATATTTTGTTAAAAGTGATGGGCTGATGGCAGACATAGCTTACCTAACTCCAAGAATCAAAGCTGCTTCACGCCTTGTCATCTTTGGCTGAAACCCACCTTCATAAAATTTACGAAGTCGTACTGTAGGCGGTCTTGCCTTATATGCTTGCCAAGCTTGTACACCGTATCTACCAGCAAGAGCAGTAGCAGCTACGACGGCCCCTGCTACAAGTGGAACTACCTGTTGGACAGTATATAAAGGTGAATTAGCAGTTTAAAAGTCACACGAGTAGCATTTACACCTAATCCTCCACACCACTGTTGTGATCAGCACACTTCAATAAATTTCCTGGCTACAAGCCTAGTACATTTAACAACAGAACCCACATAATACAAGTGCGGAGCTATCTAAGGTAAGTGCTAGGTATCATGGGTTTTCTAACAAAGCCTACATGAGAAAAATCTTAACAAGTTACTATTGCCAGCAAGAAAAGCAACGCAAGTTCTTAAAATATATATTACTCAAAAAAAAGAAAGAAAAAAAGGTATAAGAAACCAGTCATGAATGAGGGCTAGAGGAGCATAGCTTCTTCCCAACCATTTTCACCTCAACAAAGAACATGGTATCTTAAAGATCCAGAAAAAAAGATAACGTCTTGTTATGGTCTGACTTCAACTTTAATCTATTAGGGATATTTTTTATTTTGCTGATGTTTCCTGAAGTCCGCTGCAATGGTCTTGCTTCACAAGACTGGATTCCTGCAACTGAGGCTCATCCCTTGTCTATTATCATTCTTAATCTACATCAGGATGGCTTGGCTAAAAGTAATCATCCTCACCTCACTAATCGCTACTAGACCCATATCGAGATATAGTACAGTCTTCACTCTTCACTCTTCAGCATAGGTGCGGTCTGGTAATTCTTAATAAGGCAATAATTCCTAAACCCCACTATTCACTTGGGGTTTATCTCAGAAAGCAATATGTTCAAAGAAGCTCCACCTACTTCAACCATTTAAAGCTAAACCTAAATCAATATCAAGGAATAGTTACTCCCATATCTAAAAACTCTCACATATGCTCCGCCTTTCTGAACAATTGATGACTATAATTCGATCAATATCAAGGCAGATTTGTGCTCAAACTAGGAACTGCAAATCTCCTGTGTCCGATGTACCTAACTAGTACGAGTATTCCATATACCAAAAGACCAAAACCCTTTCCTACCAATCCCTTTTCATTCAGTAAATACTAATTTTCGGTAGGTAACCCTCGCATGTACTCGTTTGCCTAACAACGCAACGACCACCCGAATGTGCCCACCAAATTATACCTCCTCATCAACTATGCATGATCCAACAATCTGATATCCCCAAAAATCAAAACTTCCCCCACAAGAAACCAAGAAAACCCTTCTCAGATTCTTAAAGTATTATCAAATTTCAGACCCTATTGATCAAAATCATCATGGTATTCTGCTCAAATGCCAGCTTTACCCCAGTAACAAAAACGTAAATTTCAAGTTTACTGATTGCAATATATCAATAATTACCCAGAAAATAAAATGGCGAAACTAATTAAAATTTTCAAGGCTTCAATGTTGCTCAAACATTCGATACAAATTCATCAATAACAAACCCCAAAAACTATAAGGAAGGTGGGTAAATTTACCTAATCACAGTAAAAATTGGCCATCAAACAAATTTTTAACCAAGAAAACTCATGTTCAGGAAGAATCCTCAGCACATAACAATCAATTTAAAATAAAAATAAAAATAAAAGGAGATTGAAAGGGAAAGAATGAGGTTTAGTGCATACCATGGCAAATAATTTGTTTATCCTCCTTTTGTGCAGGAGTAGACTGCTCAGAAAAAAACCCCCTTCTTCCTATCAGTGTCTTGTTATATACGACTAATATTTAGGTTGAACACTCAGGTGGGTCACGTTTGGAGCATGAACCAAAACTACTGTTAAGCTTGTAGGGAGCAAGTCTTCAACTAAAAGTTTCTTTCGGAGCAAGATGTGACTTGTGAGGGTTTACTTAGTCCAACTAGTTGAGTAACTTGATGCCCTTTTCAAAACTCTGGTTGTGGTTTAGTATGCTCCAATCGAAAAGTCGATATAAGTCGATAACTCGTATTTGTGTAAAGTGTTTAAGTACGAGTTGAAATCCCCTTGTAACTTTCTAGTTACACTAAAAAAAAAGTTGTGATCTTCATAAGAGAAATACATAAATAAACTAGTATATAAATAAGTACTTTAAAAATTACTCGTACTGAGTCTAATGGACAATATATGGATACCGCCGAGTGAGACCATCTTCATGTTGAAGATGCAGAATGTAATTCACTTATGCTACTTAAAACGACCTAAAAATGTCTTAACTCTTTTCTTATTTTATGGTAATTTGTGAAAATATCCTCACCCGCTCGTATCCATATCGTGTCATGTTTCGCAAAACTAACCTTTATTTTACCAATAAACCCTCCATGGACAAAGGTAAACTGCAAAATCAAATTGGCGGCGGCTTCTCAAATTTCACAACTCAAAAGAGCGTAAGGGGAGAGTGAGCGAACATAAGCAGAAGATGTGTTCAAGAAGCAAACGAAAAGCCTCTCAGACTCAACCTTCTCAAACTCACTCCAACATTCATCATTCCAATAAGTATGTCATCTTATATTTCTCATGTAGAGTATTATACAGTAAGCTTTTTCCAATGTTGTTATTCTTATTATATCTTGTTTTTTTTTTATTATTGTGTTTTTGCTTGCACAGTGATAAAGATTGCAGCTTTGATGGTGACCGTCTCGTTTCCTTTCTCAATTCCTTCAAAAGGTAATTGCCCATCTTCTTATTTTTGAAAAGAGTTTGAATTTTTATGTGATTTGTATTGTATGATTTTGGGATATGAATGTATGTTAATATATGTGTTAATAGGGCAATTGAATCTGAAAGAGAATCTAATCAACTTTTGCCTGATAAATTGTGGTACAAGGTTAGTCCTTCTTTGTATTTTCCCTGTCACCCCTAAAATTATGCGAAAACAAGAATGAGTTTTCAGTAATTCTACGGTGAGGTTGTCTCATCGTAGGAGACCAATTAATCAGTTACTTTTGATAGATTAGCATGTTACTTTTGAAATAAGTTGGTTTTGAAAAGTAATAGTTACTTTTGAAATGTATGAGAGATTTCATCGTATCTCACTGCAGAATTTGTGAATTGAGTTTACTTATCACTAGGTTGTCTAATCATATGTAAGTTTTGGTAATGGGTAGAATCTGGAGTGTGTGAATACCCTTTGACGCGTGTATATTGGACATGCCCGCCCTATCTCGTGCTTAGAGTCCATTTGCGAGAGTGGAGTGGGCTGCAAAGATTTGAACTTCAGACCAAAACAGGTTGAGGACTGGATTATGCGTTAATAATGTTTGGTGATGATGGGCAGAGACAATTTGCTGTTGGGGTTAATGAAGTGACACGATTACTTGAACGAAGGAACCATTCTACTGATGTTGCATTTGGCACCCCACTTCAGGTTTGTTAGGTTTTCATTGTTATGATAACTTCTGTGTTGTTCAGACCTGTTTAATGAATCTGTTTTTGAGAGCTTTGTGTATACCTATAGTGGGTCTAGAGAGGTTATTTGGGGGAAAATCACGGTGGATTATGGTGGATTAGTACATGTCTTATTTTTCATATTGCACAAACAGAATGTTCTTAGGATGAGATTAGAACTTGTGTTTTCTAATATTGAATTAGTGAGGGGAGTTTGTTTGTCGTAGGGATGGCCAAATCGGAGTTTGGGTTGTTATGTTTCAAAGGAGTGGGTTTTGGCTCTCATCTTTAATTTATATTTATAGAGAAGAAGACTATTTTTAGCATAAGATTTTGGGAGCGTAGTATTTGATATCATGGCCATATAATCCAACGAAGCCACAAATACTATAATCCACGGTTAGTATTTGATACCATGGCCATAAAAGGTTTTGGGGCTTAGTGTTTGATATCATGGCATAATTTTGGAGCCAATGAAATTCATAATTGGTTCCGAAAATCGTTAAAAGTTCCCCGCTAACCTCGACGCGTGTAAGGGCTTAAAGAGCATTCCTAACAGAGGAAAGTAACCTCATATCCAATAAGGATACTCTAAAGCTGTCCATAGTAAAAAATTGAGAACTTTCGGCTAATTTCACAATACTAGCCAAAATCGAAGTATATAATCCACGGTTTTTGCGCGATGGTTAGGAACAAAAATAGCTCAATTTTTTTGTGGAAGCCCCTAGGGCCTAGGGGTCATTATGTATTTTCACAAGAGTATTCGTAAGCTTTCCCCTGTAAAGTTTTCTAAACATTTGGCTACTTTGAAATAATGGCCAAAACCCACGTTTTTTTGGAACAAACTCCACGCTTCTTATGCCCAAAATGGCCGAACTTTAAATGGCTCCAATTTTTGTTGAAGCATCGAGAGGTGTAGAGTTTAGCAAAACATTAGAGCTGAAAACCTATGGTAGGTCCCAAAATCCGCGAAAAACAAATGCTAGGCTCAATGGATGACGTGTGCCCAAGGAGATTTTGAGAACATTTGATTTCTTTCAAAAACTTAGTCAATGTAGACCAAAAACGAGGATCCACGATTTTTAGCCTAAAATGGTCCTGGAACAAAGATGGCTCAAAGTTTTATGGAAACCTCTATGGCTGTCATATGATGGGTTTTAGCAAAATAATAGAACCAAAACCTATGGTAAATCCCAAAGTCGGCTAAAATCGCACTATGACCCAAACGGGCGATGTTTCTCGAGAGGGCTTAAAGAACTTCCCTAACAGAGGAACCTGACCTCATATCCAACAAGGGTACTCTTTGACACTTTTCAAAAATATGTTTAAATTTGGTCAAAAACTAAGTATATAATCCACTGTTTTAGTATCGATGACTCTGAAACAAAAACAACTCATTTTATGGAAGCTGAGCCAAAGTCTGATACTCATAATTAGGAACTTGAAAGAATCGTGGTCAGATCCTGAAGCCAAAAACCTAAAAGATAGGTCATTTTTTTTGGCAATAAAAGAAGTCTTAGTTCCAACATGACTGGTTTGCCAAAATTACCTTAAAGATGTAAAGGCTACTGTACTGTAGAAAGCGTCGAGCATCTAAGAATAATGTTTAAGAATGGATGTTGACCCTCTCAATCTTGAAAGGAAAATTGGAGGTCGAACAAAAGTATTGATGTCTGATAAAAGGCCCTCGTGTTTTGGGCTGTAATGAAGTTATCAAATATTATATTCTTGTTCGAGTGTCAAGTGTCTCTAACAGGGGTACCGAGTAATATGAAGTCTCCAAGTAATATATTACACTCTTACGGTGGATTTGATGAGGTGATAAAGACTGGTCATTCAAGCTCTCACGATAGATTTTAGTTGTGTAGTGGAAGGTTTTTTTTTGTTCTTTTTTTCATCTCTCCTCTCTAGTGCAACATAAGGCTTGCAGCTGCAAATTCCTGGGCATGTTTGCCTTCGGCTGATGTGATCATATTCTGTGACCTATTACAGCAATCTCTCCATGACTAGAATTTTCTGCTAATATGCAAGAAAAACTGGGAGGTCTAATTCCTCTTTGACTAATCATGAATCATCTTAAAAAACATGTGTAGAACATACAAAATTATCCAAATATTAGTAGCCAAATAAAGTTACATTGTAGAGTTTTGCACTCTGATTTATCTTGGTGGTTATCCAAGGGAAGGCAGATACATGTGTCTTGCACTATGTGACTATAAGTCTATAACTTTAGCTGTAATCGTCCCAAGCATTATTCCGAGAGCATCTTCATCAGTAGTATCAAATTAACCTTTCCTCCCTTTCTCTAGCTGAATTATAGTTTTTTCAATGTGAACTAGGCTGTGCTTATAGCATCAGACTGCAACCCCAGATGGCTAACTAAACATCTGCCAAGCTTGGCTTCTGCCAGAAGTGTACCTATTATCTATGTGAAAGACAAAAAAGAAGGGTCTCTGAGATTGGGTGAGCTTGTTAAGGTCAAAACAGCTATTGCTATTGGAGTCAAGGTAAGATAAGTCTTAATATGAGTTGCCTAGTTTTTTGCTTGGGATGAGTTACGCAGGCATTATTGTGCTGTGGGTTGTAACAAGTTCAGTCATTATTTATAGGCTAAAGGAAGTAACATCAACAAATTTGTTAAAGGAGTTCTTCACCATGACGAGTGGAATGAAACTGAATGCTTGGACTCTGTTGAGTTGGCCGCTGTATGACTTCTTGATATTCGTAAATCAAAGTCAATGTTCGCCTTTTGCCACAAGAGTAAATGGCCCACAGCGGATGTATTTAATCTCGGAGCAGCGCCCTGAGGTCAAGTTGCTGCTGTCATAGCGAAAAGAACTGCCAGCTCTCAGCTGCGAAATGAGGATATTTTCCGAGGCTCTACGCCTCTACCCATTCATGCCTGCATCTAGACTCTTAGAGCTGTCACTATATTGAAGCAGGTATTCTCAACAGAAAGCAACAGCTGATAAGTACAGATTCAGTGAAGAGGGTTTGTGGCCGATGTTGAGTGTACGATGAAGGGCTACCTTCCTAGTTTCTATACCTTTTTGGAGTTGTGAATTAGCAGCCAGATACTGTAATGAAGTAAACAATTCCAGAATATGTTCTCTACATTCGATTTTGTGGTAACTTGTTTCGGCTATCCTTAGTAATGAAAGCATTTACTGCTCGAATGGAACTAATCACCATGGTTTGTATCTTCTTCTGGGATGTGCCATACTGATTTCTGCGGGCCTTTGCACCTGTTCCCTGTGGAGCAGTTCAAAGTGCCCATGGAAACAGAAGCTCCCCTGGTATAGTGGACTCGAATTCTTAACTTCTCATCTTTTGGGGTTTTTATGAATTTCTAGTCATGTCGACCTGTCATTGTGCTAGTGCAAATCACCTTTACGGTGGTACCTTAGAACCTGGGTTCTGGATATCTGGTTTTCGTACACAGGAATAAATTCTCCTACGAGAGGGCAAATGTGTTTTGTTAAGTGAGACCGTCTCATATGAGACTTTGTCTTCACCTATAAAGTCTCATTTCTTATGTGTTGGACTGAAACTGTCCAATACAACCGACCGTGTCATCTGGCCATTGTTTGTATAGCCCAGCAGGTGTTATGGGCTTGACCCTAATTGGGAACACTAATGAAAACTGTCGGATTCGTTACTGAACAAGCTTCTTGCTTTGTTCTGTTTGATATCTGAAGATGAACCCCTCTAAGATCCCTACCGATTCCTCTCTGTGCGAATCACTTTGAAAACTTCTGATTTGATCTAAATCGTAGCCCTATTTATGCTAACTCGAGGACTTGATACATCAAATGAAATGATATATATGCTCGTTATTTTAAGTTCAATCATATGAAAGGTTATATTTTAATCTCATTCGTGAGTCGTGACCACAATAGAAGTGAAAAGAGATGTTGAAGTATAATTTATAATTGGAACTTAAGTCCAAGAACTGGATGTTACTTTCAAAGCAGATAGATTTTGTCCTGAAATAAGCAAATGCTAAAGGTCAAAGTTGCATAACAGCGACATGAATATTACTCGACACCGGTTACTCATTCATAGTCAGCTCCATGTACTAATACCCCAGCTAATTAGGCTATATCTGAACAATCTCACTCGCAATTAACGTCATCTTATTCAATTTCTAACTTAGATCTGCTGACTATTAAGTGTCCTACATACAAGTCTAAATCAGTACAACTATCAAGTTTCAGTACATGTTTGAATTAAGGCTATGTCCTTTATGACCCATTGAGAGCTGGAGACGCCGAAGCCAGCATACTTGATAGCGATTTTCATGCCATTGGTACGATTAAGTCTTCTCGGGATAAAACACATTAAGTATGTAACTGTCTCATATAAACCAAATCGATTTTAATTGATCGACGCAATTTCACCACCTGTAAGAGAATGGAAGGAGTGTAACTTTGATGAACATGTAAAATTCGTTGCTCTCATGTTGTGTCATATATGGCATGTGCTTGTAAACATGGTCGACATACCAATAGAACAAGCATTATGATCGCCTCCTAGGACCATATGATTAGATGACAACAACGGCGTGAAATGTGAATGACCCAAATGGAAATAATTATAGATGGACCATACATTCTTCTAATAGTTGACACTTCATTTGGAAATATCTCAATTATCCATCTGATATGGTGACTATTAAGTTACGTCCTCATGACATTTGATTGAGTTGGTCCGAAACTCAAACAATTTTAGATGACCTCTAAGAATACAACAACAATGCTGAAATGGAACGTTAGCCTAACAGTTGTTTGGGATTGTCCCAAGGATACAACTTGCGAGAAAGATTTTAATCGCCGAGTATTCTATCCTACTCGGATCTAACCGGAGGGGAATCTAAAACTTATCTTGGGATTCTATGTGCATAATTCAAGAGAAGGCATGATATAACGTGATAATGATGATTGTGATTTCTGATTACCATTCTATTATAGGGGATATAATTCTAGTCAAATCAACCAGAGATCAGAATTCTTGGTTACACTTGAAAATCTTCGAAAATGATACGGCAAGAATTTCAGATACTGTTTGGAAAATCAGGCACTCATCATGATCAGCTGCTTCTCTAAATTAGTATATAGTTTGGTTGCTGGATATCAATCATTCCCCACATGTTTGATCACAGTTGATCCATAATTGCTAGCTTTGACATGCCGCCCCATCATGTTTGGTTATGGGATCAAATTAAAGAGAGATTTCATTGGATAATGATTAATAAGGGTGAGAGATCTTAGTTATTATGTCATAAAATTTGTCTTATTGTAAGAGACTGTCAAATTCTATTGTCGTCACCATCAAGACACTCAGCAACTTCAAAATTAACCTAATTACCTATAAGGGTGTAGACGTTTAGTTATATTGCATGGATTGCAAACCATGTTACACTGTAGTAGTGTAGTCTAGCATTCTACACATTAGTTGATAGGACGTAATAGTAACGACGATTGAGCTGTTGTTCGCAGTTATTATAGATTAGACTTCATATACACCTAGGGCAAATTCAATCATAAGTAAATTTGTCGACAAGGAGATTACTTTCAATAATCTCATAGAAGAATTTGTAAATATAATGTATGTTAGTTAGAAGTTAAAACCAAGTAATTCTACATTTCTATGTAATATGTACATGGGGATGAGGGCCTAATGTTATTGACTTGGTTGGGGGGTCCAAATAAGGCATGGCTATGTCTCCTTGGAGGAATATTAAGGGATGGTGTCTTATATGGAAGGTCTCTAATTGGTCCATCTCGCCTTATATCGTCTTAGTCCTAATTGGACTATAAAAACAAGTAGTGATACTAAGGACAAACACGCTTATGACCGTTTCGAAAATTATACCTTCATTTGACAAATTTTGTTCGTACCTTATCATCGTATTAATAAGGTACCTACATTTGACAAATTACACCTTCATTTAACCTAATTAAGACTGTATCCGAAGCCTTACTTCGTTGGTGCCTATAGCTACATTTTTTTGATGTTGATATATGTGAAAATGAGTTAAAAGGGAGATTGGGATCCATCCATGATATGTAGATCAGAGTTGAGGCCAGCTCTATGTATATAAAGCTAAGCACGCTTTCGTAGTACCGGATAGTACCAAAATTTTATTCCTTTTAAAAGTCTAATTATTTTCCATTTAAAAATATCGTTGTAGAAATACAGTTAAACACAAGAGGATTAAGGTTGGTCTAATGATTAGGAATAATAAGTCAACCGGGTGGCCTGTGAGAGTTGTTCCGGTTCAATTCCTCGTATGCTCACTCCTGCAACATTAGCTGTTTATTCATTAGTTGTCTTCGGTTAAACACACGAAGCACCGAAATAAGTAACACAACTTGTAACACCTGAGGAGGGTCTAAAAGTCACGAGGTCAATGCATGGGAGTTACTAAGTTCCAGGCTGAAATGTCTGATATTATTCCATTGCAGCAGAGTTTCTTAACTGTCCTGGAGTAACCTTTACATCGTCAAAACGCGCACACCTTGAGTTAACCTCTAAAATTCTGGCATTATATTGTAGTAGGCCGCTTAAGTTGAGAACGACGTGACTATCGCGGTGGACGTTATTTCAAAGAAGCGACTATACCGATACACATTATTTCAAGCATAGTTACTACATCCAACTATCGTATCAACTAGCTAATTATGTCATAGAGAAAACGAAAAAAATGTTACCGGTTGAAAGATTAGATTAAAACGAACACAACCACATTGACCCTTTCAAAAAACCTAATGAAATGTGGTCCTTCCGATCATTATTCTTCACCCTCTAATACTTCACCTGTCTTTTGGTCCCAATTTTCCCTTGCAAGATAGAAAACACAAGTTCTACAATGATAAATATATTACAATTTAAATTACTTATCGAAATGTACATAATCTCTCGTAGACTCTTGACTATTGACCTAATCAGTCACGACTTTGATTAATTAGATACTCTTCTTAACTTCTCTAACTGTACGTTTATGTATGATTAGATCCGTTGAAGAAAAAAAAAGATTAGATAATACTTACTTACAATTGTGATTGTTGATATAATTCGCTTAAACCAACCTTGTAATAATTAAAGAGATACAATCCTTCCATTTATTCTTGAATTGCATGTCAAAACAATTAACGCGCACTGCAGTCTGCATGTTTGTTCAATGATCAGGGTGGTTGTGCACGCAGTAGCCATGCCCTAGCTTCTAGAGCCTCGTTCGAACGAATTAACGTCATCCCATGTCTTACGGTAAACAATTTACTCGTCTTAAGTTAGTTTCGTCATTATATATATACCACAATAATGCACAAGTTATGCGGCATTAATGTATAAGTGGGTAACATAGCTTGATAGACATTATTGTTTCGCATGATATAGATCAGCATTATTTATCCTATGCAAGGAAGCTTCATATATACTGTAAAGCAGGATTACTTTCCTATTTAGTATCAAACAAAAAACAGATCAGTAGTTGTTCCTCACTTAGTATTAGCTAGCTTGCTAAACCAGGACCAGGTATCTGGGAGATTTGTCACCAAGACTATAAACACATATCCAAACTTTTTAGTTGGAAGAACTTATGAATAACGTAGAAAATTTAGAGTACGAAACAAAGATCATTATCATAAGATTTTTATTCAATCTTTTACTACACAGATCCTACTACAATGATACTAGTATACTACGTACTTCGTCACGTCGATAGTGATGACCACCTTTCTAGTAACTTTGTGTAGATTGATTCTCGGCAATAAGTATCACGAAGTTGCGAAGTTATTGCTTCTAAAGTTTAGGGGATTTAATTTGCTTTTGGTCGATCGATTTGTGATGATTTGTCTATTTTAGAATCGACAAGGTCAATTCAAGAGATGCCTAGCTAGCTGCTAATAAGAGTGAAATGTTAAAAAGTGAATATGAGTGAAATCAAATTAAAAGACAATTAATTTAGATGAAATCAAATCTTCCATTACCAATTATCTTAGTCTACTTCTTTGTATTTATTTACCCTATTTAATTAATTTCAACACGATACGTTCAGATTGGATGTATTCATATTAGATTGGATCAGATAAGAAAATACACTTGAATGATACAAGAATATTACCTGCATGCTTCAAATGGTTGAGTTAACTGATTTTGACTCACTAATTAATGTCTTAAGCTGGATGTATTAGAGTGTTTTCTGAATATGTCAAATCTTCCCTAGCTGTATGAGTGGCTTGAAATAGTATTGCAAAAGGTTTTTAAGAATTATCAAAGAGTAGGTGCGACTGAGCGAGTAACAATTAACAGACTGTTGTGGGGAAGCGTGTATGCGCTAAGATAATCGATGGCTAAAACAACAATAAAGAACACAAGAATTTAACGAGGTTCACTATTAATGTGATAGCTACATCCTTTGGGGTCTAGAATCAGTTTCACTATGATGATGGGAGTGTACAGATACAAAAGATGATCTGGGTTCTCAAGATCTGCTCTTCTTAAGAACCCGGGTTGGCTCTCTCTAATTCTCTCCCATAAGCAATTAGGCTAAGGTCCAAAGACCTAATTAAATAAAGACTAAAATAAGGAAAAGTCCAATAAAACAAGCCAAAGAAAACAGCCGACCAAATCACGCCTTGAGCGAAAACCGCGTGAAGCTTGACGCCAGCCACCGCGCGCCGTGCCCATGAGCCGGCGGACCGCGCAGGCCACCTCCGCGGGCCGCGCCACCCTTTTGGCGGACCTCCAAAAGTTTCTGCTTCAGCTCTGTGAAGCCACGGACGAAGAAGACGCACCCCGCGCCTAGAAGCTCCGCGGACCGCTCAACCACCACCGCTCTCCGCGGCTTGGTATCGGCGGTCCGCCGTCCCCCACCTGATGTGGGCGCCTCCATATCTCGTCCACCACGGTGATATTGGTCTTCATGGTGGTTCTCTGGCCACCACACGAAACACCAGGGCCGTAGCGTTCATTTGAGAGGCCCGGGACAAATACCTTTAAACGACCGTTTTGGGGCCCTTCAAATACTAAGCAATTCTGCCTACAACAACTTTAAGTACTCGAGTTAATTGGATTAAGCTAATCGCAATTTAGAATAGAAGTAAAGAAGATTACAAAACAAGACAAAATATTGGAAAAGCAAAAAATAAAACAAAGCTAAGGGAACAAAATTAATCTGGGCAAGGAAAAGGAATGAAAAAAAAAAGAAGATGATATAGGCTGTGCCGCTGTGGGTGGAGAATACCCCACCACAAGCAAAAAATAGTAGCAGATGCTAGGTTTCGAACCCAAGACATAGGAGTTATTATCTAATGGACCTTACCGCTAGGCTGAAAGTATTGTGCTGATATATATGGGCAATATACCATATACTCCCTCCATTTCATTCATTTCTTTACGTCGGGGCGGGTTTTGTGAGGGAAACCCAAGCCCAACGTAAAGAAATGAATGAAATGGAGGGAGTATATACAGTTCTAAAAGATTGGACCCCCAGGATTTCGAGGCCCTGTTCCTGGGCCCTGCTCGCCCGGCCTCATCTACGGGCCTGCGAAACACCTATTATGGTGCCCAAATTTCATGCTTGCTCATCTTCCTTGTATCGATTCCGTTGGCGAAACCAAGTGCTCAAGGCACATTTCCCAACACAGACATTAGATTCAATTTTAACAGTGTGAGTGAGTGACTTTAAATTACACATCGGTAATATTCCCTCTATTCTTTTGAATTATTGACTGTCTTTAGTTCAACTCAATCACAAAATAAATGTAGAAATAGGGTTGATATATATGGTTGGAAATAATTATAGTAATTAGAGAAGGACAATGCTAGAGGTCTACAGTGTAGACACCCAAAATTGTCTACAATTAACAATAATTTTACTACACCATCAAAATTTTACTACTCACACAATTAATTTTACTACCTGAATATTTCATTACAATTAATTTTACTACTCGGATCTCAATTTTACTACTAGTAACTCAATTTTACATTGTAGACAAATTAATTGTGTCTACAATGTAGACCTCTAGCAATTTTCATTAGAGAAATGATAGCTACTTATAGCTAGGGGAAACAAGTAAACACATCACCATCGTCTACTTATTGCATATGCTAGTTCTTAGTGGCATTCTCTATTAGTGCCAACGACGTCAAATCAAACTATTCTATGAGTGACTTGAGATGTGAGATCTCAACATACTTACGGACCAGCAAGAATTTTGTGGCATACAAACTCGGAAGAATAAGAATAAGAATAAGAACATACTATACTACCCCGTAATCCCGTATCATGATGTACTTTCCCGTTTAAAATTATTTAGTTACATGATTAAGATTATTAAACCACCACGTAATAGCTAGAGGATATATTAGGAATATTGTATTAGGAAGATAATAGGAATATTCTAGTAATTCGTATGTGGTATCAGAGGTTTAGGTTTTCAAAATAAAACTCTAAACTAAAGCTCCTAGTGCTGTGCTTCCGCGCTCCCGGCCAGAAATGAATCACTCCAAGGCATCTCCGGCCAGGCTCTATTGATATATTTATTAGATGAATTATTTTCTTAGCCCTGATTTATTTTCAATACAATATTCCTAATATATATATCCTCTATTACCACTATCACTCTATGTTACTTGGACAATGCTATAGGTCTATATATAGCGTAGCTACAACAATTAATTTGTCAAATACAAGTCTAGTACTCCGTATAAAATTGAATTAGTATGTTGTAGTAAAATTAATTTGTAATGAAAAATATAGGGGCATTCCATTAACGTTCTTACTTTTCACCTACTAGAGTACCCCTAATTTTCCTCAATTAACCTTTTACCATTGTTGGTTTGCCCTGAATCCGAACATGATATTATGGTCAAATAATGAATTAGGACAATAATATCTAGTTAGTTCACAATATTATCCCACAACTATATTTCGCATTATTAGTTTTCATGGTAATTGATAATCTAATTGACCTTGACCGATAAATCGGCCTATAATTTTTGGGATGGGACCCTCTGTGATTCAGGTAGCTACAAAACCAATGGCCGTTTGATTGGTTTGTAGTTATTGTACACCAACACTAATGATTAAATTTAGTAATTGATCGAATACTTAACTAAAAATCAAGTAGTTAACCTTACTATAAATAAAAGATCGTTCACACTCTTAACCTACTAATTAAAGTCATTGATTGTCTACATACTGCATGTTTTACTGCATGATCACGTGAAATTCTGGCTAGTTTCCAGCATTGCCGACTTATAATTACAGGCGAAATAGCATATTAGAGTAATTAATTGCCCCCGCGTGCTACTAATTAATCTCTTAATGCCTATTAAATGGGAGCTTAAAACACTTGAACAAATAGCAAGAACAACTAATTAAAGTGGAACACTATCATCACTTGAATGAGTTGACCCGTATAGGACTCATATATATTTTTAAACATAAATAAATATTATTTTAATTCATCTGAATTCTTACGATGTATGTAGATTAAAACTCGTTTTTAAGTGAAACTTTAGGTGAAAAGTCTTTTAACTCCATATAGACTAGAAAGGTGACTAGTGTATTCGCAACAATAACGTTGCGGGTTCATATTGAGATCATATTCCGCCAAAGCAGATCAAAGTTGTCCATAATTAAGCCTTTCTTGTTGTGATACGAGCTGAGTTTATAAGGCAAAAAAGGGAGAATTATTCCTTGATCAAGAATCATGGCAATTGGAAATGCCAAACGCGGTCATTCTAAAAATAGAGTAAGAGACTAAGAGTAAATGCACGGGGATCCATTACTCGATTGAAAAAATTGGTACAATCTTGTGACATTTCATAATACGTAGTCTAATTGAGGTAAATTTTTAGTACGTGAAGTTGAAGATAAGGTGTGTACAATTTTGGACATTTTGGTTGCATTTGAACTTCTTATCCCAAGACATTGGCCGTTGGTATTAATTCAACGATTAATACAGATTCTAAGACCTTATCATTTGAATTCGTAATACTTGGAGTCTTGTCTTTCTATATGATGAGCGGTAATAATACTTTGTTAAATTTGTTGGAGATAATGTTTCTCCTACTTGTTTGTCGTTCGACTAATTAGAGGCAAAAATGATCAGAGTTTTTGATATATATGAATGTCACTTTATAAACATTAGCCATTTGAAGACAAACTTGCCAAGTGTGAACCTCGTGTTTTCCTCTAGCTGTTTAGGTGAAAAAGAAGCCTTTTGTTATTGGTAAATCCAAAAGATCACCAATCAATGTACTTTCGGAGGATAGAGACATTGATTTTAATAGTTTTGGTCCATTTCTTAAAGATCAATTCTAAAATTACAATTGAAGTTGGATCATCCTGGCCAATATTTGAGTTCGATCTGACCCTAATTACAAAAAAGGTAATTAAGACATATTCAGATAACGTTTAATACGTTTCGACTCATTTGATCTGGTCTTATGATATTAAAAAAGTTTGTTGAATTCAAATCGTGTTACTCGCTTACCCATCGAATGCCTAAAGACAACCTCATTACCACACATTATTCCGAAAATCTTAAATATTCCATCCACTAAGATTCTCAATCTCAAAGATTTGTGATTTGTTGATGACTTGAGTAGATCTTTGAGTTACTATATATTCACATCATTGTTAACAATTACGGTAAAGAAAACGAGAGAGGTAAAGAAAAATTATGCATGCAATGGCAATATAAACTGTTGTCATTATCGTTGACTTTTAAATAAAAGAGAGATAATTAACTGCTTAAGATGAGTCAAGAAACAAAAAAAAAAGGAAATACATGAGGAAATGGAGAGGGTTAATTGTGGACAAAGTGGCCGACAAAGCTTAAAAAGTGGGGCAACCCGGCAGATGGACAAAGCCACTGTTCGGGTCCAATTTTGTATGGGCCTTTTGGGTCATTTTAAGCCCCTGTCGTCCAGATTTGCTGTCGGTATGCCTTCCCGATCAATTACTAGTCACTCCTTTTGTAAATTTCACTAAAATTAGGTGTTTTTTAAGTGTACATTTTTGGTGTTTATGATCTCTTTGCCAGGGTAACTAAAAATTTGTCCTTGAAAGGCAAAAAAAAGATTAGTAAAGTTTTTTTTTTTCTGTTTGATTAATCATGTTGAGCGTTACTTCTAAATCAAAATTCCGTTTGTTTTAGGAATTAAGGAGTTGGTAGAATGCAATGCGAAATAAACATATGTACTGAAATTAATTCTACAACAAGTGAACTATTTATTGGTATAAAAGTAGATACCAACATGGTCAACAACAAAACAAAAGAGGAATATCTATTTATTTACCATATGTGTTCTTATTGTTATGTACATTTTTAGATCAAATATTGGCAAAACTACTGATATAATTGAAGTATTGAAGTATTGAACTAAGGTGATTAATTATTAAATAATCTAGGTGGAAATGTCAAACAGAAATGAAGAATAATAACTTTTTTCCTTCATAAAACAACAATGAGGTGATTTATTGGTTGATGGACATACAATACATTGTTGCATTTTGCTAGTATAACTTACAACATTCTATCGTTTCATAGGGTACATACATTACATGATTTTCGTCAATATATATTTGTAATTAAGGAGGTATATTTTATTTAAATGTAGTATGGTATTTGTAATAAATGGCGGCATTTGTATATTATATGAAATCGCGAGAATTTTTTATTTGTTGCCAAGTGACATGAACATATTTTCTTACATGTTGATATGCATTTTGCGTTAGTTCCTAAACAAAGTGAGGACCTCTGATCTACTATAACTATTCAAATTAAAGCACAAGTAAAAGTGTTTAATTTCTAATATAGAGCAAGTAAATAATCCATCTATAACTATTCCAAATACTCGGGTCAAGGCCACATCAATACATTTGGTGAATATAGCAACTAACATGAACGACACTACTAATAAAGGGTACAAACATTATTCTTCGTTATTGACCTGAATTTATGCTCTTAGTTTAAAGGGGACAGGCTTTGTACTCTTCGATATGGACTGTCTAGGAGTAGGAGGATGAAGAAAGCCGCGTAAAAATGAAACTCTAGGAGTTTATTTAAAAATCTAATACAAATAATTAGGTATTACGATTCTACTTAAAGCAGATTTTTTCATTGCTTTCTGAGTTAAATCAACATATATAGTTGCCAACAAATCTAAAGACATCATCTGAATGTTTATAATAACATACTATTAGTTAATAAATTTCATAGTAGATAGACACAATTTATTAAGGAATTGATTGTTATTTCAATGCATATAGCTTGTGTATTGGTGAGTAAATAAACTTGAATTGTTGGAACTCGTTCTACAATTTACTTTGTTAATCACGAGTCACGACTCACGACAAGCCCCCTAGATACGTATCCTTCTTTTATTTTAACCGTAAATCATAAAATGATATGGAGTATAATATTTGTATGAGAAATTGGTGAGATATTGAATTTCTAGAAATCGGGTATGTAGGGTTTGATTTCACATATTGGGAAACATATGGAGGTTAATTATTACAATTAAAAGTTAAGGGGGTTAATTTCACATATGACCAAACGCATGGGGCTCGTTTACTACTTTCGCCGTTTATAATAACTAATAAATGATCAATATTGTAACTGTAACGTTATCCTTTTTTAGGCCAATTACTCATTTAATATTAATTATTAATTTTTAGATGCATTAGTATATAGATCAATTTCTTTAGAAAACTATTAACTTCCTATTAATATGCTTTTAAATTAAATGACATTATTGAACTACTTACTAGCACAAGGCATTTCGTTTTAATTCACAACACAAGAGTAATTTCATACCTCAACTCTCCTTTACTATTTAATGCACGCTAATATATGTGAGCCAGGTGACGGACTGACGGGTATACATTAGTCTTAATATAAGTACATTTTACAAATTATGCTCGAAAATTGACATTCTATAAATACTTTTTAATTACTAATTGCATAACTATAAATTATAATCATAGTTACTGTACTTGAGAAATGTTGCTTAAGAAAGAGAGACGGTGTTGATGTTTCGGCAAAAAGAGTATATAATAAACAAGTATTTTATGCATCTCCAAGTCAAAAGTGTGTATTTGGTCAAGCCATAAGCTGACATGGCATGCACCCCCCTAGTTTGCCTATAAATACCACCCTACTATACTACTTGGCATTGCATCAAACAACCAATAAACTCTCAATTATCAACTCAACAACTCATTTCTTCTCACTCCACTTTTCTTCATTTCCACCCCAAAAATCAACACCATATCAAAAAATAATATATTCATCAACCTCATTAATTTTATCTTATTATATCACCATATATAATCAGCTGATTAATTACTAAGAGAGAGTAATTAGCATTAGTCATGAAGATGTTGTCAAGATTAGCAGAAACTAATACTCATGGTCAAGACTCTTCCTACTTTCTTGGTTGGGAAGAGTACGAGAAAAATCC
>JBBYHQ010058554.1:0-31266 GCA_038382645.1 Spergularia azorica | reverse complement strand
CTAACTCTTTGTCGCTCGGCTGTGCAATGGAGCGGCTCCAGGAGATGGCCATGCCTCTCATTCCCAATACTTCCAAAGCTGCCGAGGCCCTGTACAATCTGGCTCGAGAAATGCCTTACTGCCATGACTAGGCTCGGCAAGCGGTGTCGCAGATGCTCCAAGTATGTCCCTATCTTGTATTCCAATGCAAATTCTACATTAGAATCACGGATTTGCAGTCGATCCTAAAAGCCAAGAGAAAGTAAATAACACATTGTATTGATACAGTAAATACAAATTCAAACACATAAAACACACCTTTCATGAACAACAATGGAGCTAGAATAACCTCCTTTTGTGACAGTACCATCTGTATCCACTCCATTGAAAGTGTAAACCGATCCTTTCACACAACTGATCTCCATCCCCTCATTACAGAACTCACAATCTCGGCAAGAATTGACATACGTTCCCACTCCAACATGATCCCCAACTTTGAAGCGATGAACATCCGACCCAACCTCCTTAACAATTCCAACAATCTCATGCCTAACACAAAAGGTTGAAGACACTCATCAGATGAAAAGACAAATACCAATGCCTATTGAATATTATTCCAGGATAACATACATACCCAGGCACAACAGGATACTTGGCGTCTCCATGAACGTTCCTTGTCCAAACTACATCAGCATAACATATTCCACAGTGTGTAATTTTTATGGATACATCGTCATTTGCAACAGCCCTGGTTATCATAAGGAATTTATCAAACTGTTTCGCAACATAAGGAAAAAGTAAATAATCTAGCAGAGGAAGGCAGAAATTTGACAAAACCCATGAGATAATTCAATCACCCACACCAAACCAGTACAACCTAATAGAATAAGAGATATGCACTTAAACTCAATTATACCTTCGGTTAAATTCATACGGTGAAAGAACTCCTGATGGATCTCTGGCTGCCCATCCGTGGCAATTTGCAGGTGTAGTCTCAGAAGTCATCTTCAATTAGTCTGTTCACACTCTTCACAGTCAGTCGCTAGTAAATCAGGTGACTCCAACTTTCGTCACTCAATCAAAACTCAAGTCAAGGTAACAATGACAGACAAAATGATGTCCAAGAACTCCACTCTAACTCAAATTCCCTACTTGTAGGATCGACTATTTTGAAATATTGTCTGCGCAAATCTCAGTAATTCTGTTCTAACAAGATTATCAAACGCCTCCAGCTTCATCACTCAATCAAAAATAAGTTTAAGGTAACAATGATCGACAAAGTGACAAATCTAATTAATCACCAAATACCCTAGTTGTAGAAACAAGTATTCTGAACTAAATATGCAATGCAAATCTCAGTAATTCTACTCTGCAATGATGATCATTATTATAGCACCATTTCCAAGTTCCCTACCTACCAAAATCGAGCCCCAAACTAACAGCGAAAATTGTAATTAACCTATGAGGTAAAAAAAAAAAAAAAAAACCTTCTCACAATTTGTCTTTCAAATGGCAAATGTTAACAAGATATAATTTTCGATTCGAGTTTCATTCAGGTACTTTATACTCAAATCTCCATCACTATGGTATCGAATTGAGAGACGTATCAACCCTTTATACTCATATAAACATGGAAGTAAATATATCAGATCATGCATGAGCAATAATACAACAAAATAATTGAAACTCAAATCAAAGTTGATAAAAACTTAATCTTTACACAACAATTCGAACCCACATACAATTCTACATACTATAATTAAATTCAAACCATGAAATTCACCAAAAATAAAACATTAAACTGATCATATACAAATTTCAAATCATGGGTTTTGCCTAACATTGATTTTGATACGAAGTGGGAACTTATTAAGCAATTACTAGAGCAAAAATCAATAACATTTTGCAGTAAAAAAAGGGATAGAAATTAACCTGAGTGATTTTTTTTATACTGTTCTGGGTAAAAAGAAGGGTTGTAGAGCAGAAGTATGGAGTTTGGAGGGTGATCTCTTTATTTATAGGGTGACTGACAGGTCGAATATTCAAAACTGCGGAGCTCAGTGCTGACATAAACACTTCAAAATCAAAAGTAGTCTTTTATTTGTAGTCTGACTTTTGATCCACTTTCATTACTTCAAACGTTGAGACCTGGGGGAGGCCCAGCCGCTCCAGATGTTGGTACACCCTGGCGAGTTTAGGGACTGGTTTTGAAATACGGGGTTGCGATAATACTTTTTATGCTTCATTTTGTCACACATCCTTTTTTATAAGAATTTTGTCTCATACTCTCATACTCCGTATATAACTTAGTTTTGTCAACCACTTCCTATGTCATATTGCCGGCGGAAATTAGTAAACTTATCGGCTTGACAAACCTCTGGCACATGAATTTTGTTGTTTCCATCCACTTTAGTTTATTCCCTCCAATTTTTCTGCTTCCCTCTCTTTTTTCCCTCCTTTTTCCTGCCCGTAGAAAATCACTGAATCTGGAATTCTTTTTATTTTTTTATTTTTTTATTTTTTTTTTTGAGATGAAAACATAATTTTAGATGAACCTATTCTGCAGAATTTTGATTTTACTGAAAGAACACGCTCAGCTCAGACGGCACACTCAGCTAGGTTGTTAATTTGTTGTACACAGTTTTTTTTTTTCTTCGACGATGAGAAATCGAAAGAACAACTTACAAAGCAGTTGGTTGCTGCTTCCCTCTTTCTATGGACATGATCAATCTCTGGTTTCTGCTTATCTAAGCGATTACATTACCATACTAACACTTCTTCTTGACGGCATTCTCGTGTTAATTGTTCAGGCAAGTGAAGATGTAGACTTCACAAACTGAAACTGTCCTCTTTACTCACTCATTAACTGATCTCAATAAATCCTACCAGCACTGCCGAGCTTGATGATCCCGAATGAGATCCTCAAATGATGCGATAACCAGAAAGATCTTTACATTTACGTTAACAGAGTTCAGATGATCACTTTCATTCTGGAATTAACAGTAGATTGCAGATCCTAATACAAGAGACTGAAAAAAGCAGGGACATAGGTTTCTTTGTATACACTACTTGGGAGAATAATGCGCACGCAGACATGCCACTAGACGGCTTCTTTGTATACACTGCTTAATTTTAGATACAACTGTAACAAGTATACACAAAATTGAAGCAGCAGCCTCTCTAGTCTGGAACAAAGTCCTACCTTTCTTAGATACAATTTCCCTCTTAGATACATTGTGTAGCCAGTAACCTCGTCCTATGTTCACCAAAATGAGTAGTCCAAGAATCGGGATAATAACCTGTTCTCGGAATGTACACCTCGCAGGATGATTCAGGCTAAACAATACTATTCCTTCCCAGCCGAGCAGTGGTACTGTGGCACATTGCACAACAAAGGAACTCTGCCAAGTGTGCGTCCTTCAAGAATCCTCAAAGAGCCATACTACCCAATACAGACAGAAGCCATATGAAATTTGGCTGTAGGTGATTACAGCTAGATGAATACGTATTAACATCTGCTTTGATTCAAACTACAATGTTGTTGGCCCGGATAAGTTTCTGAGCTTCTTCAAGGTCCTTCAAGAACCTATACAGCCAAAATGGAAGAGTAAAAAAACTGTTCAAAAACACATCATAACATCTCTGCTGGTGGAAATACATTCTCAATAAGCCTGACATTTGGAGTGTCAAAATAAAACAGAAAGATTGGGAATTTTTCAAATTAGAAATGAAAGATTGACTATTGCTGGTATGAGCTCTAATGCTGCTCAAATTCTATTCACGGAGAAATCATTTCAGTGTCAAAAGCCTACGAATCCTTCAGGAACAATTTTTAGAAGATTGCTACCTATAAAGTGGTGTGGAATTCTATCTTTTTGCCAGCATTTATTGCTATCCTAGCTGTGCAGAACTCAGCAGAAGTGCTTGCCCACAATAGATTATCTCAGCAGGAACGGTTTCACCTTAAACAATAGGTGTTGGCTTTACAGAATAGCAGCTGAGTCCCATTCTCTTTTCTTTTTTTTTTCTTTTTTTTTTTTAAATGTAGCTTTCTTAAAGTAAATTGGCTTAAAATCCTCCATTGGCTCAAAATTTGAAGGACTGGGTGGAGTTGCAAAGATAACTAAAATGGTTTGCCAGGAAATGCAGCAAAAAGCATTGGGAGTATCAGTGGAGGGTTTGCAGTTTGATAGCAACTGCATATCTGGTCTGGTTTGAGTGTAATCAGAGATTATTCTCTGACATAGAGCATGATATTAGTAGGATTGTTCGTCGGATTCAGTTTATCGTCAGTGTTAGAACGCTTGCTTGGTCCAAGGATTATAAGCATGATGAAATTGTTGATTGTCTCAGTGACTGAGACTAACTGGTTTTCCTTCCTTTCTTTCTTTCCCTATTGAGGATGAATAGAGTCTACTACTTTCTTGCAAACAAACAAAACGAGAAAAACAACATTTCTGCTGGTGGAATTATTATCCTCGATCCGAACTTTAATAAATCTACTAGTCCAAGAGCAGGTCGGCTCTATTCGGGCAAGCATCAAAGGTGATGTTGAGACTTACATGTACATGCAACAAGGCAAGTCCCACTTTATGAGGGGAAATATGCAGTAGGAGGAAGGGAATCTGGAGAGAGAGGATGGGAGACGATAGAAAGATCCTGTCCCAATATAAAGGAATGAAAGGGACGATAAGGGAATCAAACATATACTATATCAGATTTCCTCACCAGGAATGAAAGGGAAGATAATGAAAGGGTCGATAGAACGATTCTTAGTTAATGAATACTTGTATCTACATGGCAGACAAACAGGGCGTAGATGCATAGAGGGACATTTCTTCCACCCAACTCCTCAATAACTGTCACTATATGTAAAAGGACGTGAATAAATACGTCGGCGTCTTAACACAACAGAAATCCGTGAAGTATTTGGAAGTTTGCATTTGACATAACTTGGTCTATGAAGTAGAAATTACCTTTTGGAATTGAGAATAGCTGTGCCTCCTAGAATAAAACGCATCCCAGGATTGTTGGAATTTAACAGAGCAACAGCACGTGATTCCTCATAGGTTGTCCCACCGACAATAAATATGACAACATCTTGTGGTCTGCATAGAAAAATTATTGCCGTCAGTTAATACCGGCAAGCTTTCAAGTTCATGCATTCTGAATCACGGACAGGCCAATCATGGACAAAAGCTGTCATCTTTTTCTTCATAATTTTTATACTTTTTGTTGCTAACGGAAGTCGTTGGTTAAAAGCTACAATTTAGTCCAAACCATGGAAAGTCTAGGGCATAATGGACTTCACTATTAGACAACGACCAATTAAGCACAAAATAGTAGGCGACCTGAAAAGTAATTTTAATGCCTCGACGACCAACTAAGAATGGTAAAGCTCTGTATCAGCCTTTCAGGTCTTACAAGCAACATCACGAGCAAGTTATAACCAACCACCCCTCAGACTAATCACAGCAAGGCCACATGCTTAGAACCCAACAATCCACAGTCTTACTTCAAGAACTAGGGGACGAATGGCGTGATACTGATCCTAGTACTTTAATTACTAAAAGCATTCCTGCCCAGTTTTATTTTGGCTAAACAGGTTACGTTGAATCGCAAAACCGGTATCCAAGAACTAAACAATAAAATTCACCTGCTCTGTTGAAAGTGATTCCCGACTAATGGGTAGTCAACATCCTTCATCCTCCCCTTGGAAATACTTTCCATAGTCTGAACCACGAGAGGCTGATGTTGGGTATAAACATTCTCAACACCCTACAACATTCGAAAGTTCCAATTCTTAAGATAAATCTCAAGTTATAATATATGAAAAAAGTAGCACATTCTCCAATCATACAGCACAAACCTTTAAACCCCTGGCCATGTTACGAGCAATACTGAAGAGATCTCCATTTCCAAATAAATCTCCTGTACGCTTGTCAATACCTGCTTGCTTCAAGAGAAACTGCACAAGCTGTAACCTCAAAGAAGTTGAGAAACAAGCGCCAGTTAGATTCTGGTCAAATTTGAAACAGAAAGAAAACAAGATTGCATCAGAGAAAACATAGAACCAAACTAGTCTAACTGCAGTGATGAAATACAAAAGCTGCTATGCAAGTAACGTGTTATCTTTTGTATCTAAAAGACTACGAATAATGTTTATTAAAAGAAAAGTAATAGATAATAGCACTAACAACATTGAGCGCATACATATCATAACTTTTTACGTGAGCAAATATATATGGAAACTTTACAATAACAAATAATAAGAAAATGCACAAACGAAAAGGTTATGCAGGATGAGGATCCATTAGCTGTATTACCCCTGTCTTGTACTTGGCAGATTTTGAGGCAAGCTTGTTGAAAAGTTGCATCAACTCCATAGGACTTTCCTTCTCATAGCGCAAAGCATATAACATAACTAATCGTAAACGATCAATATCAGACACATTGTCATTGTTGAGAAGATTTGTCACGGCCTGCATAAGAATAAAAGCATTTAAAAAAATGTAAGATATAACTTCTGCAAACTGTCGAGAACAGGAACCATTTCCTATGACATATGGACAAATAGCACCATCAATTAGCAAAGGTAGATCAGTCTTTCAAATCACACACAGGGTGTAGTTAATCCAAACAGATCAATTTGTCAAGTTTGGGTTATCATGCATCTGAACATGCTGAACAATCATTGATAATTGATACTACAACAGTATTAAATCAAGCTAGCAAAAAGAAGATGAAATATAGAACTACTATCTTTGTAGATAATTGGAATGTCAGCAAATAGTGAGGCAGAAACAGGTCCCTGATCCTTCATAGGTCATGGGCAGTCATGGAGGAACACAGTAACACGGTACAAACACCATCTATGACGAGTGTAAAGAGAAATCACAATGATATTAAAAAAATAGTACGATGACCAAGTTTGGGAAATTACAGACATTACAAAGGTACCTAGGATAAGGAGAACAAGAGTAAGCTTTATGAATAGAGACAAATCAGACAGCCAGAAAACAGTTCATCTTTTGAGATCCTCTCGGGGCCAAATTTTTTTTTTTAAACCAGAAATCCTATCAGGTTATTGAGCATGCAAATTTGGAGAAACAAACATTATTGTACCAACTATTTCAGTTATTACTTCCTTGCGTCTAATACCATGCACAATAACTAGAATAACTTAAGTGATCTCTACTACAATGGTGCACTAGCAATTCAAAAAGGAAAACTGGCTTTTTAACAACCTCAAATGCTGCTGCTTGGCCCCCATTACAAGCCAACTCTTGTTCTGTTTGTGAAACATCCATAAGCTTTCTCTCCTCGACTATCTTACTCATTTCTGTCACCAATGTCACATGCTTTGAAACATTTCCGTGCATCCTTCTGTACTCGGGATAATTGTCAACAAATCTCGCCATGTCCTCTAAGAACCATACATGTGTAAATTACAAATGGAATATTAGTAAGCATATATGTAGCGCATAATAACTCTTACATACTGACGTATAATCCATGAATCACAATAAGCACGAAAAAGATGAATTTAGTGCAGACTATTCACATTTACCTATTGTCTGGATATTCTGGTTACTCTTTGCAATTTGCTGAAACTCATCCACCATTCGCTTGATATTCATTCCAATGTCTCCAAAGTTCTCATACATATTAGCTTTGAAGAAAGCATCTTGCTCCGAAGACAACACAACTTCCTGAAGGACAAGGTAAAGTTAAAGCCCAATGCACTAAAGGCAAAATCACTAATATCAGGGATTAGGCAATATCACTCTTCTCATAAAGTAAAGTTATACCAATGCACTGACATACCGAAGTAGATTATAGATGAGATGGTTTCCATAAGCAGCCTCTCTATATTTTCAGCATAGGGATAAGGCTTGTATAAAATCCGGCCTCCCTCCCCCGACCCCCCCCCCCAAAAACATTGCCATAAGCGGGAGCCTATGAGGCAATGGGGTAATTTTCTTGTTGTGTAGATAAGGCGGTCTAACACTACAGTGACTATGATAAATTCTTTAAGATTTAAGGAAGGTTTCGAAGGCTAAGCTACAAGTCATCCCGAAAATCAAGATTTTGCGTCATCTCAGTTCTCTCCGAAGATCTTGCAGGAAAGAAATCAAGAGAGAAAATTCACCTGTTGATCTTTGGGAAGCTTTCCAACAGTTCTCAAATCAACTTTGTTATTCTGCACACCTAACAACTCATGAACCATTGCCTACAGAAAAACAATATGTTAGAAAAGCTGCAAATGTTCCTCATTTCACTTATCTACTAGAGATATGAAGAAAAACATGAGACATTAGCAAAAGGATACACAGACGCGAGATTCAAACACAGCGCCAAGGTACCTGATACGTCCATTGATTAAGTAATGGAGTAACTGGATCGTCCCTTCTGTCCAATATGAGCAACAATGTATCCGACCTTCTAAAATCAAAAAGACCGCTCTCTTGCTGATACATCAGATTCTGAAATAGAATGCTCTACATCAGTTGCTTCAAGACAAATGATAATAAAAATACAAATCAGAAAACCTCAAAGCACTTGTTCAGAAGATACGAAGATCAAGATCAAATAAAAGGCCAGTGCAGAACTACCCAGTAGGTAGATGAAAGTAACTCATATGAGTCTATAAGGTTTCACACCTATCCATCCCTCCATAGATTTATCACCCCTCGCTTCTTCATCCTTTCATTAATCATAAAAAAAGGGATATGCAGATCCCCACTCTCTCTAGAACATTAATACTCTAATTAGAGAGTCTGTAGTTAACTTACTGCAGTATCCTGAGCAACTCTTTTCGCAATATCAGATGTTCGCTGGTATCTAATTAAGGGCCGGCGTTTCAGAGCCAAAAAAACTGTTGAAATCCCATCTACTATTCTGTCACAATAGTGCTGCATGGTTGAAGGATCCATCGCCACTGGAAGCACATAGAGGTGATTTGAAAGAATGTTAAGACTGAAATGGCAAGGATCAACAGCGACAAAGTCTGCATAAAATTCCTGCAGCATAGGATTATTGAGATTGTCAGCTACTGATACAGCGAAACCACGGTAACAAAGTGGTCACAAATCATTAAAGACAACTATTTACAGGCCCTGATATTTTAGCATTACACACAGTAATCCGAGGTCTAGTTTCTCACAGAATGTATGGATGAAAACCTAATGCCGTCAAATGTAATACCAAAGTCCTTCTCTCTCTTGACCAAAACGTTAACCCCAATTTTCTTGTATCAATCAATTCCCCCTCGCCAAATCACCAAACCAAAACGTTGACTCCCATTTATTTGTGTCAATAAATTCATTGAAGTGGGGGTTAAAGTTTGGTTTAGGAATTCAATGTGGTAGGATAGGATGATATGAGGGAAAAACAATGGTGGAGATGGTGAGTGACAAAAAAAAAAAGCAAAGGAGGGGAGGCGCAGTGGTGGACAACTAATGAAGGGGTGATGAGGTGGAGGAAAGGGGTTACAAATGGAAAGGGGTCATTCCAAAGAAGGGAAAATTTAGAAAAATGGGAATAGATGGCGATAGAGTGGGGAGAGGCGGCGACAATGAAATGACAGTGCAAAAGGTTAAAGAGATGGCACGAAAGTGGGAAGCAGTATGGTGCTGTGTACAGAGGTCATGGGGTTTCAGCATGGCAAGGAGTTAACATATCGCTATGGAAGTATGTTATTTCGACCTACACTCATGACATCTTTTCAATAATTTTCACATTTATTCGATAAAAACAATTTCAGGTAAGTAGGTAACTAAATCCTTGAAGAACTTGATATCAAAGATCTAACTAGTTACTTATAAAAATGGAGACAAAGCCAGATCATAAGAGTTAGATAGAAGTCCAAAAAAACTACATACGCAATTTTCACTTAGTTACATTCAAAAGATATTTTTTGACCTCCGTGTAATATCAATAAGCACAAATAAAAATCATATTAAATCCAAATCTTAGCAATCGGCCTTCAACGACAAGGCAATCAGGAAAAGAATCTGCAACATATGACTTTGAAGAAATGTTTGAGTTGAGCAATACTTAATCGGCCTTTCATTAGTGTCCGGTTACATTGTAAGTTACTTGTGCTCAATTTCTAAGATATCCCCCACTTTACGGGAAGATCTACAAGACAAACCTATCAGAATTTAGAAGTAAAATACAAGTCCCCGCTCCTGCTAAGTCTGGTCTGATTGCTAGAGGATTGTTTTAAGGGTTCAAGAAGAAGAAAGGTATTACTATATCGGAAAGAGTACTTTTGCTAAAAAATAAGGTCAGTTAGAGAATGGGGAGGAGGAAGAAGCCTTGTTTGTATGGATTTTTTTTACTTTAGGCACTTTCCCCACGTATTGCCACAGTGCTTTTGTACTCTGTAATGGGATATATATATAATGCCTATTCCTACTATACTGCTGCATTCTCACACAGAGGAAACTACCCAAGATCTCAGATCGCATCATGAAGCTTTACCTTCTCCCTTGCATCCACGCTCATTATCATGAACGCATTTGATAGCTTACGCGTCGTCCTCATTGACGGTATTTGTTGGTTAAGGCCAAGGTTCTTTTTTCTTTTTGATTACGTAGATTTCAGCCAAAGTTCATTATTATGTTCATATTGATGGCCAAGTGTTATACAGATACTGAGAAAAGCGACGAATTTGATTCAATGAAGGGAAGGGCAGAGTACAGAAGCGCCGTGGCAATAGGGACCATATATAAAAACCTTCGTTGAACTTATAAGTTTACAGCTATCTGTATTATGCAAAGTTAGGAAGGAGTGACTCTGAGGCTTAGTCCCAGAATGATTCAGGGTTGTCTAACATGAACCTTCAATTATATATGCAATTATGCAAAACATAAACTATAATATTGATGATGAACACACTATTCCAGGCAGTCCTTATCAGATTAACGATTAAGATACTAAACAAAATTCAGCTTACATATTCGATCAAAATATCTAGCATACAAACAGAATCGTGGTCAATTGACAATTTAACTTGTTCGAGTTAATCCCCTTATCACATTGCCCCTGACGTGTTCCTTAAGAGTCTTCAGATTCAAGTATTGCTTGTTAAGTATTTTAAGCCACAAAATGAAACACCACACAAATGTCACATGATCATTAAGAGTCTGAACTTAATAGCAATGGAAGAAGAATAATTTAGTACCTGAACTTGCTGCACAGCTTCGTGTTCATCTGAATCTGCTAGGTTGTGAATCTGTGTATCCTTCAATATGTTGGAAAAAACTGTCAAACAAAGTGCAAAGATTGATTCAGTCACAATACACTAAAAACAGAATTCAAATGAACTCAACAGGAAAGCATATTGAAACTCAGGCAATCACTGAATTAAAAAAGAAAAATGTGACTTACAAAGGTGATACTCCCCAAATCTAGGGCTAGCAAGCTGACGCCTCAAATGCTGAACATTTTCTGATGTAGGTCTAAGAAAATAGACAGCTTTTAGATGCGACATAGATTCCTTTGACATGGATATGGAGTCTATCATTTCTACCAAAAACACTTCCTTTTTAAGTAGATCTGACTGACTGTATACGACACTGACGACACTAACCTGCAATAAATTGACAGGTTAAAACAAAACATATAAACAAATATTCAATTTCATTACTAAATTTTTAGCAAAATCAAACACTTGATTGACATTGAAATGTTCATAAAAGCAAGTGCAGCAACCACATAAGCCTCAGAGTAAGAAACAAAGTTGCAAAGTAATTTGGCCATAAGCCCATAAGAGGGTAAAATACATGACTACATCCCTATCAATATAAAAAATTCAACTAGTTGTGAAGCAGACTTCCTGAAGTTTACATTTTGATGAAATCAACACGCTTATAGTCCGGAGTTGAAAGACACTGGAAATAAAGGGTGAAGTAGTGTTTAGAAATATAAACGAGATTGAAGCATAATTACAGATATAGTTAGCAACGGAGAAATGTACAGAAGGTGTAAATTTAGAAACACTTGCAACTTTGATCTCAATTGAAGAAAAAGGAAGGGGGTGAGAAGGAAGCTAATCAGTTAAGATCAAATAAATACAAATAGATTTAAGAGCTGGTGATCCCTATCTAATTGCATTGCCCTGCATAGAAAAACACATGCCTTTTGTGTTACGGCTGCCCTATTTGGAAGTTCATTAGCTACTGTCTACAAATCCCACAACAAATGTTCACCCCAGCCTGGTGTCCCCATTGAGATTCAAGTGGTTGGCCCAAACTTTAGGACCTCCTACACTTGAAGTCCTCCATTAGCACAGATAAGCCTAATTTTAAACTAAAGGCAATCACAACATTAATCTATTGTCTCACTTGACCTGATTAGCAGACAGCTCCAGGAAAAAAAAAAAAGTGTCCTTGCTTCCTCTCTACTCCCTTCGTGGCCAATCTAAAACCTAAGAATATGACCAAAAACGGCAATCTAACACCTCAGGATGAATTCGGAACTGTTGCCTAAAGTAATTTACCAAGATAACCTTAATCTAACACAGAAGTCAAAGACTTCACTCCTGATCACCACACTGCATATTCAGGATCAAACTACTTCTTAACAATAAATACTCAAACTGTTTCCTACAAACGAAAGTCCACCCGAAAATTCTGCCACTCCGAATTACAACCAGAAACTTGAAGTCTTACATCAGAAGTTTAGAAGGCATGAACCTGGACTTTACACTAAGGTGGCATTTGGCAACAAGTATTTGAAAATTTGGACTTTTGATAATCATTTTATATATGTGGTATTCAATTACAATCATATGTTACGGAAAGTATAGAATTTGCAAATGAGGGGGTTTGGGGGTGGTAATTGGGTAAATTCTGGATTTGACAATGAAATCTCCATTCTCAAACACACTTTAAAAGCTATCACTACAATTAGCGCCTACGCTCACTTGAAAGTTGAACCGGTAAGCAAAGAGATCCAAATCACAGAACACTGGTTCTCTTCGGTAAGTACCTAATTGGTTAAAACCTACGACTGACCAGATGAAACCAAACACCTCAAGCAGTTCCATACAGTCACCTAAAGTAATCCACCAAGAAACTCGTAATCCAACACAGAAGTCAAAGACTCTACTCCTAATAACCAACTGCAGATCCCAAATGAAACACCACCACCTACGCCCATACCCCCCCCCCCCCCCTCCATAGGCAATATCGCACAATTACAAAAAGCAAACTCACAGCAAATTACTTCTTACTAATAATATAACCTCGACTTCTTCATGCTTCTCAGTTGTCATGGCGCATTTTTAGAAACCGACAACAATCCCACCACCCCGTAACCTAGCCTTGAGACATCAATCAATTTGAAGCTAACTCGATCACCAACGAACTTAATCCGAAGTCTAACACCTCACACCTCAAAATCACCAGGCTACAATGCACCAATCACCTAAGCCTAGAATCGCTGCCATCTCGAAAACGAACCACCACACTACAGCTTGATCACGGTGCTAATCAAACAACAACATGATCACCATCACTATATCCTCAATTTTCTCCTCTTCCAAACTAACAACCTCTATCATCACTAACAAAATAATATCATAAATCACAATTCAATCATCAATTCATCCGCGGCATTCTTCAAAATTACGCAAACTATCAATTACATACAAATTCATCGATCATAGCATAACAATGAATAGAATTTTCAACTATATAGTAAAAAAGTAAATGAACATAGGAAAAAAATGAGTAGATGAAACGTACGGTGACGGAATCGAGGATAAGGACTTTCATGCCGGAGATATCATGGAGCATTTTATTGATGTAATCTCGAACTGCCGTAATTAATACCATCTTCTTCTTCTATTCTTCTCCAATACGTTTCCTTTTGATTTTTCCTCAGATCTGCTCTCGTTTGTACAGCTACGGTGGATTAAAAATGGCGGAATTTTATTAATTGTTTTGCAGTAATTTTATTTTTTTCTCCCCGAAAGTTGGACAAACTGGTAATAATAAGGGAAGATTGCCGGAGAAATAGACGTCGACGACGGACGGTGGTGCCAGCTGATACGAAGAGAGTGCGTAAGGACGAATTTATACGATGGTAAATTAATTATATATGAAACGAGCTTATTTGTTTTAATATAAACAAAACACAACATATATTACTCATTAAAGGGTCCATAGCTCAGTGGTAGAGCATTTGACTGCAGATCAAGAGGTCACCGGTTCGAACCCGGTTGGGCCCTTTTTGCATAATTTTGTTTTTTTTTATTTCTTTTGAATTTACCATTTCATTACTTTAATTATCTTTTAGCAATTATAAACATAAATTTTGATTATATTTTCCCTTTTCTAAATCCATGTTTGATTGATAAATTTCACCGTTTAAGTTCTCTACTTCAACTATGTTATTAGAACCGATAAACTTCTTTCTAAATGTAATGAAAAAATATGATTTGAATAGTTTGACATGACAGCCCATTACCACGTAGTAAGAGTCTTACAACTCTTAATCTTTTTACGTTTCCTTAAGAAAACTTTGGTCTTTTGATTGAAAGGGGCGATGTCCCTTATGCCATGGGTAAGTAAATAAGTAAAGATTAGTCACATTTGGTAACATATGGTGTGATGAAATATAACTAATCTGGTTTGTGTAGATAACAAATGATAACGAGAAATACTAATTAAGTGTTTGGCTCCCCTAACGAAGGAACAATTTTACTAGCATCACTTACACACTCTACCAAAACACCCTCACCAACTCATTTGTCTCCATGACTCCTTTGATGTGCAATTAACAAAAGACATGGTGTAAGCACACATACAAACGTACAAAGTTATCTTAGTTTTGCGAGAGGTGAGTGTAAGAAATCAAGAACACTAGGGGAAATAAAAAACCATGTCATTACTCAACTTCAAAAGATCACGTCATTACTCGAACGAATAATGTTATTTGATTAGAACATCTAGTACAAACATTACATTAATATTGACATTGTCATGTCATATACGGAGTACGAAAACTTGATACCGGCGTTACCAAAAGGACTTTACAATTAGTAATCATATGTCCATTTAACGATCGGTTAATCCGACTCTTATAGTCTTATCAATCCTTGAGTCCGCAAGTCATGTCTCTCCCCTCACAAACTTGAATCGAGCCTTAGACACCTTGAACCAAATAGGCTCAATTTTTTTGTTTTATCTAATTATCCAAATCAGAAGAAAAAAAAGACCATTCGAATCAAATTTACGACACATAACTAAAAATGGTTATTTTAATTACTAAACCAATACACAATACTAATTATAGTATCCTTTCAAAAAATACTAATTATAGTAGCGATTTCAATTACTCCGTATATCAAACTACATTCCATTTCGAGACTCAATTTTAGTACAGTCAAGTCAAAAGAAGGTCATGAACTTTTCATCCCCTTTCCTCGTTGTATCTTGCTCGAACTCCCATTATTCCACTAACCTTCATTCTAACACTGACCGACTCTTCACTCAGCAGGGAAAGTCGTTTGTCCTCACCCTTCTTCCTCACGCTTTACAACAACATCAACATTGTTTCTGCTGCACTAATAACTTCGCCAGTAAAATATAGGAACAAATCAAAATCTACCCAATATAATTTTCCCGGCATTTTAATTCCTGCTACTTTTCTAACACCAACCCACCTCCTAAAACTAACTCTTTAGATCCCATCCTACTAATTCTTAGCTATTAAACCATCTTTATTTGGAAAGAAATCTACTCCAATTTCTTTTCTTTTTTAGTTACATTTTCTCTCCCATTTTAATGGAGTTTTGAAGGAAAAAAAAATAAAATCAGGGAAAATGAGAGGGTCAGTTGGGTCATCATCCAATGGTGTGGAGCCACGTCATCGTCTTTCTTCTTCAGTGTTAGTCTCTACTCTCTTACTCCTCTCTCTCTTTCATTTCACATTGTGTGTGTTTGTGAAGTTTTGTTAATGTTTGATTAGTTGCGTGAAGTTGGGGTTTTAGTGTTTTTGATGATTTATAGGGGAATTTAGATGATGGGTTTTGTTTGTTTGGTACTTTGATTGATGGGTTTTTATACAGATTGAGAAAACTTGTTATGATGCTGATAAAATTTATTATTTTGTTTGTTAAACTATGGTTAATTTGATAGTTAATGGATTGCTTGTGTGAGAGGAAGATTTGCGTATGCTAGTTAGCTTGACAGGTAGCGTCCTTGGGAAGTTTGATAGTAGAAATGGGCAAAAAAATGGAGTAATGGCCGACTGTCTAGGTCAAAATTTTGAGTTTTGATGTAGAATGATGAAGTTAGTGGAGTGATGTTGCTTCCAGGGGAATCGAGTTTTTCGTGATCTTCGTGTTGGAAGGGAGGATGGTGTCAAATTTGAGCGCAAGACATTGAGTATGAGTCTGAGGGGGGTGGTCGGTTGGGTGGGTTGGGGGAGGATGGGGGGTGGGTGGGGGGAGTATGTTTGAATTTGAAGGAGGTTGGTTATGCTTGTGAGAGGTCTAGGTAAGTTTGGAATCGGATAATGATGTGTTTATGCATAGCAATATCGAGTTGTCTATACTTAATGAGGCCGATTTTCTCTGTAAGTAGGAATGATTATGGGGAGGGTAAAGGGTTGTGCTAGAAAGTAGAAATTGTGGTGAAGCTTGGTTAAGAGGAGGTTGGTCATGCTTGTGAGAGTTCTAGGTAAGATGGGAATTGAAGATGATGTGTTTATGCATCGCAATATGGGAGTTGTTCTATACTTTAATGTGGTCGATTTTCTCTGTAATTGGACATTTTAGTGGGGAGGGTAAAGGGTTGTGCTAGAAAGTGTGGTGAAGCTTGGTTAGGGCGTCATTGCTCAGATACATGCCGTAGTTTCTATTGATCTAAAACGTAGCTAATCTGAGTTTGGTGGATAAGGGGTGTTTGGCTGGAGGCAGATGGTTTTTTTTCTTTTCATCATGGAAGATTGGAAGCAGGTGTAAGATTGAAATATAGAAAATTTGCCTTCACTGAAGCTGCTCATTAAAATGAAAATAAATTGCTGTGCTATCAGTATCGTTGCCTGACTTGCCTCTAGCTGCCATGTTGGTAACTTAATAAGTAAATGTAACTTTGCTCAGATCACATTAAACATTACTCAATACCTTCAAAAGGTTACCTCCTTGGCAGGGTACCCGGGGGGGGGGGGGAGATCAGATGCCGTTTCCTATATACTTAAAAATGCACTGACTGTCTGGTGGGACTTTGGTGCTTCGAATAAACCAAGTCCGCTCACTGCCCACTCTACAAACATGTAATATAATTGCTATTCCCAGTTTCCATTGTATGGGAGTCAGCTTTGCATAAACAATCTTTTGCATGTAAGAGTCACCCCCACCCCCCTCCCAAACTTCTGGAAGGGCTTGCGCAGTAGAAGTTGCTAAAAGTTTCAACCAAACTTTCTAGCCTTTCCTTTTTGCTAAAATGTTACTGTCTCCAAACTGTGTTCTTAGTTACGTCATTTTCTCTAATGTTTTGTGTAGTGTTGCTGTAAAGGTGTGTTCAATACCAGTTCACTGTCACATGCAATTACCTTGTTATTGAATTTCTTTTTTCCTGTCTCCATTGGCTTCTTATCAGAGAAGAGTCGAGCAAAAGGAGGTCTCAGAGAAGTAAAGATTTTAGAGATGTAGAGAAGGCTTTAAATTCTTCGTTTCAAGACAGAAGTGTTAACTGCAGGCTGTCCCCGCTAAAGATCATCTTGATTATTATAGCCATCGGAACAGTTTTGACTTTCCTCCATTCTCCATCCTTGCATCATACAGAGAATTTATCAAGTTCCAGTTCTCAGTAAGTTCTAAATTTCTCGATTTTCTTTTTGACCTGACTTCATTGTTTCCCTGCTCATGTTTTCAGTATTGTTTTTCAAAAGAAAGGTGTCAACCACATACAAAACACGCCTTTTCACTTTCAATTGGATATTCTTCAATGCAATATTTACTTGTTGCAGGATGGGCATTGTAGATAGATGGATGGGAGATGGGAAAGTTATTGACAAGCGGTATGTATCAGATTTAGCTATTGAATGGGATCACATCTCAGAAGTAATGGAAAGGCTTACTGATAGTAGTGACTACAAGGCAATAGGCCTGTTGAATTTCAAGGACAGTGAGATTGATAGTTGGAGGGAAATGTTACCTTCTCCAGAACATATAATTTTGCAGTTGGACAGTGTCCCTAAATTTGTAACTTGGGAAACACTATATCCTGAATGGATTGACGAAGAAGAAGAATTCGAAGTGCCTAGTTGTCCTTCTCTACCCAGCATTCAAGTACCTAGAAATGCACGCATGGATCTTATTGCTGTAAAGTTGCCTTGTAACAAGGCTGGCAAATGGTGGAGGGATGTTTCTCGTCTGCATTTACAGCTTGCAGCAGCAAGGCTCGCTTCCTCTTCGAAGGGACCTCATGATGTGCATATAATGTTGGTCACTGATTGCTTCCCTGTGCCAAATCTCTTCAGTTGCAAGGAACTTGTTTCACGTTCAGGGAACGCATGGCTCTACAGGCCCAATTTGAACACACTCAGAGAAAAGGTTCATCTTCCTGTAGGATCTTGTGAACTTGCACTTCCTCTCAATCCTAAAGGTTAGTATTCTATTATTTTGTTCTTTTTTAACTGTTTGATTTTGGTTTCAAGAAATATTACGGTTTTTTTTAAATGCTGAACAATCTGGTGTTTGAACTCATATATGTTGGATGTGAGGATTAAGTAGAAATTCTCTTGTAGAGATGTTTGATGCCTGCCAGAGGCTACTTGACTAACTTGTAGTATCAAACTGTTAATTTAACTAGACAAAAGAAACTCCTAGGATAAAGATGTCAATCAAAATAGCTAGTTCATAGGTAAGGGAACACACGATCAGAGCTGACTTTTTACGCTCCCATGATCTATCTCGACACTTCTTCTTCTTCTACTTTTTTTTTTCTTTTACTAATTTTCTTTTGCACCCTAAAGAAAAGGGTGAGTTTGATGATGAAACTGGAGTTAAAACTCAATGCGCCGCCCAACTAGTGTACTGGGTGCTGTCAATTATGCTACTTGATCTTTGAGATCTAATGGCTCCTGTAACTTGGGGTGCTATGAAGTCTATTGAAATCCACCGTGTGTGCGAGTCTGAGAGAGGCTGCAGCTGGAATTTTCGAAACACAGAAATAAAAATATAGCAACAGGTCGAAATCTTAATGTCTGATGAGAAAGTAAAGATTTCTACTGGAGAAGGCTAAGAAAAAGATAACTGTTGGGCTGAAACTATAACAGTTGGGCAGAACAGTCAGTCAACCAGTCAGCTAGTAGGTTTAAAGAGATGTGCTGTGTTTCTCTAGCACTTTCAAATTAGATTTTCCTTTCTCTTGTTCAGTGGCCTATGCGTTATCTGCGAACCCCTTACGGGTGTACTGTGTTTACCCCTTCACCTTACTGTAAACTTTCAAAAAAATATGTGCTCGAAGTACAGGATTTCTCAATAAACAGGTTACTTGCCGTCTTGTGATTGATATTTTAAGCTTCCACTGGTTCCGTATATCTGTACCTCTTCACACTGGAAAAACTTATAGTTCTAATGAAACTAAACTTCATGCAGCCCATTTATCCTCTGGGGCTTCACACCGAGAAGCATATGCGACTATCCTGCACTCAGCACATGTCTATGTCTGTGGAGCAATTGCAGCAGCACAAAGTATCCGCATGTCTGGTTCAACTCGTGACTTGGTCATTCTTGTCGATGACACAATCACTGAGTACCACAGAGGTGGGCTTGAGGCTGCAGGTTGGAAAATCCATACAATTCAAAGAATCAGGAACCCGAAAGCTGAACCAGAAGCCTATAACGAGTGGAACTATAGCAAATTCCGACTTTGGCAGCTGACTGATTACGATAAGATAATCTTCATAGATGCAGATCTGCTTATACTCAGAAACATCGACTTCTTGTTTGGATTGCCAGAGATATCTGCCATTGGTAACAATGCCACTCTTTTCAATTCTGGAGTCATGGTTGTTGAGCCATCTAATTGTACATTTCAGTTATTGATGGACCACATCAATGAGATTGAATCGTACAATGGTGGTGACCAAGGGTACCTGAATGAAATCTTTACTTGGTGGCACCGAATCCCCAAGCGAATGAATTTCTTGAAGCATTATTGGGTTGGTGATGAACCTGAGAAAAAAGAGATGAAAACCCGGCTGTTTGGTGCTGATCCACCCGTTCTGTACGTCATCCACTATCTAGGCCTGAAACCTTGGCTATGCTTCAGGGACTATGATTGCAATTGGAACAATGAAATATTGCATGAGTTTGCCAGCAATGTTGCTCACAGAACCTGGTGGAAGGTGCACGATGCAATGCCTGAGAACTTGCATAAATACTGCTTGCTCAGGTCTAAGCAGAAAGCCGCGTTGGAGTGGGATCGCAGAGAAGCCGAGAAAGCAAACTACACCAATGGCCATTGGAAGATCAAGATTAAGGACTCGAGATTGCAGGCATGTTTCGAGGATTTCTGCTTCTGGGAAAGCATGTTGTGGCATTGGGGTGAGAAGAACTGGACGGATAATGCGACCGCTTTGTCTCCGCCTGTCACGGCTTCTCTCTCGTCCTTGTAGTTTCTGAACCTGGTTTCTTTACAAAAGATAGCAAATCATAGATACAGAACAGTGAGTTTATAAGTATCATAGTAAAATTCTACTCCATTCTTTATCTGTAACGGTAGCAACTCGGCATAAATTTTTTACCCGATTAACCGTATTGAAAAGAAGGTACCATAAAATCCTGTTTACTCAAAGAGTGAAAGTCAGCCAAAAACAATATGACTCTACACCAAAACACGGATTGGAGACTAATTTAGCGTATTAGTGTTCAAACATTTGGACCGATTTAATTAAACAATTTGAAACTAAACTTTGGGCCGGTTGCGCGTTTTTTTGCCTTAATGGGGCCGAGGCTTGTTAACCTCGGTTGTTTTTGTTCTACTACCACTCATTAAAATCGTTTAGAAGCGTTTACACCTCATACTCACTTACACTTACTCCGTTCTACTACCTTAAATTACAATTTTAGTAATGAACTCTTGCATTTTGGTTAGGTCATGTCCGTGTCAATTAAGCAGCGTTTTGACTTTTGAGTCGTGACTCGAGACTCGAGAGTGTATCTTTAGGGACAGATTTAAACTTATCGGACACTCCTCCACTCCTAAACCCATTAGCCTAAACATAGAAGTAGACGAAGGCAGTAGTAGAAAAATGGAGTTAACAAGTTGGAATGTGAAACACCCTTCTCGTTATCTCTCTCCAATAAACTTGAACTGCTCAATCAATAATATTAAGGATAAGGAAAAATCATTCCTTCGTTTTAATAACTACCCTTTTCAATTTCATCACTTTAATAACAATTCCAAATCTTGTTCACTTACAATATTAACACATGCAAAAAAGAAGAAGAACAATTCTGAGCCAAAGATCATTGAAGAAGAAGTTTCAGATGATATTGTTGATGATGATGAAGATTTTGATGATGAAAATGATGATTTTGAAGATGATGGGGTAGTGGTTGATGATGATTTTGAAGATGGTGGTATTTTCTTATCTTTACTAATTAATCTTTTTGAGAATTTAAATTGTTAGTACTTTGGTTATTCTGCATGGTATTGATTTGAATATTAATGACATGGAATTTTCGGTCGAAAGTGCTTGTTTGGATAACACGGGAAATCAATTTTATAGTGGTGCAAATTTATTAGAGCATTAGCCATTAGGATACATGGGTATCCCTTCAATTATTTGGATTGTGTTTTGCTATTAGATTGTATAAGTTTAGAATTCAGTTAAAGAGTGTTAGTTTAATTGGAATGTGGCATCAAATTTTCGGTCTTAATGAAATGGTTTGGATAGGTGTATAGTTTATACTAGGTTAAAGCAAATTGGAGTGGTATTGAGTGTTCTAGCCTGGTTGAATTATTAGATGGTCAAATAATGAAAATTCTGATTCAGAAATGTTCTGTTTTTGATATTATGTAGAGGAGTTTGTAGATGATGGGGAGTATTTCGAGGACGAGTTGGTGACAGAGGAGGCTGAAGTTTATGTAAGTGGTTCTTCATGTGGTGTAGATTGTGAATCCTGTTATTAGAATTTGTCTGAGGTACATTTTAAACTATATTGCTAAAGGCTGGCGATGGAGCTGATGGCGGTGGAATTTCACTTGCTGGCACATGGTGGGATAAGGAAGCTTTAGTACTAGCTGAGACTGTTGCTGAATCCTGTGAGGGTGACTTGGGAATCTACGCTTTCAGAACTCTAGTTAATGGCACGATACAAGTACGCATTGAGAAGCTTTCGACCAAGTAATCATCTGACTTCTTCTCTTCTTCTTGTTGGACCTACATTTATGTCTTTATGAAGCTATCCTCTTCCCCGAGTCTTGCATTATGATTTATGAATGTAGCTTGTAGAGTCCCTTATTTATAAGAGGTATATATGAGTTGTGTCATGTTTAGACTTTTCGGTGGGCTTACCTTTTGAACAAGATTAGTGAACAAAAGAACACCGGCCCAGGTCTGCCAATGAAAATTCCTCTTTGAGGATATTATTCTTTCTTTCTACATATTTCTTCTGCCTTCAGATTGATTTATTTGAGAACATGATATTTTGTCAGCTCCAATGGGTTGGGATTAATAGTTGTGATGAATGTTAAGACTATAAGAAGAAATTATGAAGTCACATAGTAGGCATGACTGAACATATTGAACTCAATAATTTTACTTTGTCTTCACTGCCGAATTTGGGAGGACAGTAAAGGAGAGATGAGCGTCTGGCAGCACCTAAACCTTACTTAAGTGTCTATGTCTGCATTTTCTGATATTCAAATTCTTATCTGCTGTTTGATTAAAAAAAAGGAAAACGGACACTTCGATAAGCTAACCCGTGGGGAAAATTAGTACATGTATTGAGAACACCAATGAGGCAATAAAACAGAAGTAATTGGAACTTGGTAGTATTGCCATTGTTCTAATATCAGATGCTCTTACTCTTGGTGTGTTTGGTTACTCGAGGCCATTCAGAACATACATACTTTGGGTAAGGAGTCTGGGAAATTCTGTTTGCAGGCGTTCTTTTTTAATTGTTTTATCTTTACTATCCTTCTGTGCATTCTTGGTCCGTGTCTGGCTTAAAAGTAGAGAATGGATGTTCTTCAACTTCACTAGGATTCTGAATCTCTGAGAAGGCAACAATTGATGCGCCTAGCTGTTTGCCTATACCTGTAATCTCATGTATTGTTTGTTAGCAGTAGCTAGTTTCGTCCAGTGACTGTTGTGAAATTTTGGTCTTAAAGTTATTAGTATTGTACAGCTTCAGAACTGCTGCTACTTTCTCCAGTGTTTCTCTTCTTTTGTCTGATAATCTGATTCATGAATCAAAACATACGATTGGATGATTAGAACTGGTGAAGAACAATTCACGAGTAATGTGGCTAATGAAGCTGTAATGATTGCTGTCTTCAGTGATTCTGTGACTCGTTTCCCTTTCTGTGGTTTATGACTTATGAGCTACATATCTGTAATATGGGTTGGTGGTGAATTTTTCTGTCTCGATTACAATTTTTCTTGTTCTTAGGAAACAAGAATGATAAATTGCCAAAATCAGGCTATTTTGCTCCATCCCTGTTTTAGTATATTGTATCTTTGTATTGAGAAGTGATTATATTGAGGCTTCAATCCTTAACAAGTAAAAGCACCTCACAGGTCTGGTTCTCCAAATATGTCCGACATTGAAGTATTCTCAGCAGCCTACAGGGCGCGGTTAGACGAGGCTGAAAATGCTAAGAAAATACCTGAGAACTATTCACTAGAGGTACTTTGCTTTCAAAGTTCATGTTTTCACCATTTCAGTCTCATGTCACATTATTGATTTATAATCATGCTTCTTTACTGTCAACTTTTTGAATCAGCTCACCTAGTTTCTTCCACCTTTCAAACCGTGGTTAAGGGTCTGTTTGGCCAAGCTCCAGCTTCTCCATAACTACTACTCACTGAATATAGTTAAAAGAAACTGTCAAGTTCCTGGTTCACAATCATTCACCGAGTCTTGTAAATGCTTAATGTATACTAGTATAGTTTTTGAGGCATCTTTTGTTTTCTTAAAGTCTCAAATTGTTGGCCTTTTCAATTTTTCTTCGAACTGCAATAGGGTTGATTCATCATTGATTAGCATTTCGACAATAAACTTCTTTGGCCAGGCCACTTCTATACTCCTCACTTGGGAATAGTATTCTCCTCCGAGCAAATTTCTTCCAAGGGTTCTGATGTGTATCTAAAACTGTGCTTGTAATTCCATTGATGGAACGTTGAAACTCTAGGAGTACAAGGTGTAGTGCTAATTGACCTGTCAAGAGACTAAGTTCATTGAATCTCTGGTAGTCTGAGACTCGCTAAAGTAGTTGGTATGGGTATGTATAATAATTAAATTTTCAAATAGTTCAAAAATCTTATCTAAATAGATGAATATCTAGGCAAATCCAAAAAAGACTAAGTGCTTAAGATTCACATTCTCAATTAATGAACTGCTATCCATTTGCAGTTTTTGGCTAACAATGGAGAATTCTATTAAAAATCCCGCTTCTTCCTGGCTTTCCTCATTTTTTAATTAGATTAAGCTGTTTGTATGTTGTTCACATAGGGTTTACAAGCTTAGTGGAATCCTACTTAGCAGCTACACACATGCTAAATTGGTTTTGACCTGCACTAGAGGTGGAAGTAGTGTTTTAGCATCTCTAGAACATCTTTTCTTAACTGGCAGGCGAAAGTTAAATTCCTGTTGGATAAGCTTTTGCCACATTGGAGATATTTTAGATTAGTTGGTACGAGACAATAAGATTGTATATATTGTTGAGATGTTAACTTCACTGTTGCATCTTCGGAATAAATCTCTTATGCTTGCTTTTTTTGAAATTTGAACTGTTTGTCATGCATTTCAATGGCCAGTCTCTTATCCACATATTTTACTTGATTAGGTGTCTTCTCCTGGAGTTGAAAGAGTCATCCGTATTCCTCAAGAATTGGACAGGTTCAAAGAGAGACCTATGTATGTCAAATACATCACCGAGGTAGAAGCTACTGCTTCATCTAGTGAAAATGATGGTGTTTTCAGGCTTGTTTCCTTCGATCTTGAAACAAAGTCTTGCACTTGGGGCCTAGCTGATGTGAGAATTAATAGAGAAAAGGCAGGAAAAGGAAGGCCAATGAGCAAAAAACAACGTGATTGGCGGCTGACGACTCCTTTTGATTCTATCCGTCTAGTTCGGATATATTCTGAATATTGATAAACTTGTCGCTGTACATCTAGTGTCGTTTGGTAGTGATGTCTGCATTTCAGAACATACAACTTCCAGGATAGTTTTTGATAGAATCAAGTAAATGATCTTAAAGAGTGATGAAAGTCCTTGTCACGGGTTCTATTTTGGTTTTTTCTTTTTTTGACTGGAGTGTTTGTTGTTTATGATGCTGTGAGTGACTGTTTCTTCTGAAAAATCAAAGGTTTTTCCTTTTTTTTCTTCCACTCTAGTTGCATTGATACGTCAATTATGTATCATCTGTATTCATCTCTATCATGGCCTTTAGGTGTTCTGTGAGACGATATGTTATCTTAATCTTATTTATGTTCAAGAGCGTTTCCATAAATCTTGTTTGCCCTTTTGTGGTAATTACCTATGGGACTTCAGGATGTTAATCATTTACAGAAATCTGTCAAATATATTATCTGAGTTGCAATATTACTAGTTTACTACTTCTCTGGTTACGGCATCTTTCAAGACACTGCAGATTGCTTTTCTTGATATATTCATGCTCTTTGGAATGTAAGTGCAATGTCTCTATCTGAAGGTTGCTGTTCCACAGGTTTAGAGGTAAGATTTTCTAATTCCATGCAGTTTCAGTTGATAAACTCTTGCAGTTATTGTGCATTTGTCTGTTTACTGGAGTCTTACGAGTGTCAGACCCATCTGGAGTATCAAACATGTACAGTCGACCATACTACATACGGTGTATGTATTAGAGCTATTAAATTCATATCCAAAGTGGATATACTAGGAAAACACAGTAGCGGAATGATACATTTATTGGTGCCTGGAGCAGGAGAACCGTGATGCTAATTTTATGTACTACTTACCGCTTGAAAATGCTTTCTATTACGCATCTGCAAGGCTGGAGACGGTCTATGTTTTTTCTATTTGGAAACAAGATTAGTGCACTCTTCTTGACGTCAAATTCTGCTTGACATAATTGGATTATATATCCGGTAATACAACCTGATGAAGTGATGATATATTGTGGTTGCTTTTTGTTTGTGCCTGTTCAGGAACTTCTTGACATGACCTCTTCTGGACTTCAAGATCTGTTATTTCTTGTACCTCTTTAGTTCAGCTGTTAAACCCAAGGCTCTGCGACTTTTCAGTGATCGATTGACCTATTTTATGATTTGCATGCATGAGCATCATTTTATTATTGCGCCTGGTTGCTAAAGTACATGTTGTAGCTGAAATTGGTTTTTTTTCTTCTTTTGCGAACTCTTGCAATCACAGTGCTTTTTATGTTTTCCCGGACTCATTAGGGGTGCTAGGCTTGTCTGAAGTATCCGACATGGACATGCATGTATGTGTACGATTTTCTTAGCTTTCTTATATCCTGAGGACCTTATCTCAGTATCCACATGCATCTGGATACATATCAGGAATGTATATGCAAGTGACATGTAGTATCTGAGTAACACAGTTTATGTTGCTATGAACAAAATAAAGTCTATTGGGCATTTTCTGCTCCTAAAAAAGCACATTTTTTGTCGATGAACTTTGGCTTGTATCTGTATGGATTACTTCATCTGGTCTAGAGCACATGTTTACAGAAATATCTATTGTAGAGCATATTACTGAGCTCATCGTTGTTCACAGAACTGAGATTACATCCTCTTAGTATAGTGTCGTTGCTTAGAGTTCAGAAACTTGCTGAAATGGATCCTAGCATTAATGTCTCTTTGTTCCTGTACCTGTATAGTTCGCAGTACTGTTAAATTGAGTGTGACGCGAGTTTATCAAGTATCTTTGGTTTCTTCTCCTGCAGGTTTTAATTTAAGTCCAGAAGGTCAATGGGGAAGTTGCAAGTGAATCTGATGTACAGCTCTCATAGAACTCTGATATATCTGATTGTCTTCTTGAAGATTCCGATTTTTCTGACAATTTTTCACCCGCTTCAAGCCTCTCACAATTATTATGCAGCATTGCAGCCGCCTTACATATCCTGCGGCATTTCAGGTATCGTTTCCCACTTTCTTTTTGCTTGACATTTCTTACTCTACTCTGGTACCTCAACGCATGGGTCATGAATCATGGACCAGTGAAAAACTCATGATAGAAATCGCGCCAAGCGCATGCCAGGAACCACTTACCCCTCTACCTATCACACTTCACACCTCACCTCGCCATCGGCCACTGGTTATCCCTGCAGCCTGCGCTACTCGATTTCGGGACCAACGGACAAATACTGTTTGTATGGATTTCCTTTTCAGTGCCCAACTATGATGCAACCTTAACATTTTTCGTGCTTGTGTTCGCATTGGCATGCATTATTGCTGATTTTTATGTAGGTCAGTAGGTCACTGTTAAAGTTTTAGCGTGCATCTCCGACTTTTGCCCTGTCTGTTTCAAAATGAGGTCCCAATTTTCATGTTGAACGTTCTAACTTTCAAGTACGTATGAATTTTCCACACTAACTTTTTTTTTTTTTGAAATATTTTCCACACTAACTTTGCATAAGGCTATTAGATGATATTATGGACCTAGGTAGTAGCTTTCATTCCTTTGACGTTTCTAGTGTTAAACGGGTGAGAAATACTGTTGCTCATTTGGTGGCTAGATTTGCTTCTCTTAGTGAACCGGATCTCTTTCTTGTATACGACTTCCCGAGGGTGTGATATCCCTCACGGACCTTGATTTAAATTAATGATCGTCACCCCGTTTGACCTAAAAAATAAAAAACTTTGAATGACTTTTTTCCCCGATACGATTTATGTTCACTGACTTAAAATTATTACGAAACTTTGTTGTTATTTGTGATATATATCTACATGGAAGATAATACACATCATTAAGTGGAAACTATCAAAACGACCGAATTGATTATCTTAGTATCTCATTTGGTTAATATTAAGCTTCTCATTACAAATGATCATGTGTTACAATTAATAATTGGAGTTAGTCCAGTATAATCATGTAGATCATCTATCTTACCGTACTTCATATTAGTGTGATGAACTCGTCACCACATCATGTAACCCCCCGCCTCATAAGTTCACGCAGCAAATAAAAAAACCTTTCCACGCTACTTGTGTGAAGCCCGTGCATCACATGCGCCTCACACCGGCAGCGTGGCGTGGTTGTTTTGCTGCATGGAAAAATCACATTCCTTTTAAGAAGTAAAACGAACTTATTAAAGCTTGTAACGTTATTTTGCAAACTTCTCATTAAAGGGTATACGAGGGGGGACACATGATCTTCACTCCTACAGTCCTACCTAAGAACTTGTGGTTACTACTTTCCTAGAATACTATTCTTATTAAAGATCTTTTGAGGCTTACAAAGTTACGAGTCTTCTTACTTTATTTGAATGCAAATTGCTAGAGGTCTACAATGTTTACACAATTAATTTGTCTACAATGTAAAATTGAGTTGATAGTAGTAAAATTGAGATCGGAGTAGTAAAATTAATTGTAATGAAAAATTCAGGTAGTAAAATTAATTGGGTGAGTAGTAAAATTTTGATAGTGTAGTAACATTATTGCTGATTATAGACACTTTTGAGTATCTACACTGTAGACCTCTAGCATTATCCTATTTGAATTGTACATACTCAATAAATTAGTTATGAATTCAAGTTTCGGCGCATTTAGGATTAATAATAACGAAATTTGTCGTCTTAGATAAGCGGAGCCACAACTTGGTGCATTCCCAAATGTTTTGGAAGGTTTTGCGGCACAACAGAATCAAAGTTTTGGACGATTTGGATAAATACGCTTTTGTTTACTCTCGACTCTCGAGTCTTGACCATGCTAAGTTGCTAACGTTAGCACGTACTCGAAAAGCGTTTCGTCCTTGGGTTGTGTGATTCTATCCTTATAAGGCTTTTCATATACGGAGTACTGCACTTGATATAAGCGATACAAAGAATGAAACTTATTTTCAATATGCGATCATCTTTACGGTATCGTGTTACTCAAATAATTTGTATAATCAGTTATTAGTCTAGATGGTAAAGACTTTGTTCTCAAGTTGATTTGGCATTTGGGTAGTTCAAGTCTGATTCTAAAGATGTAGGTCAGTGACTCACTAAGTCAAGTAGCTAGGATTCAAATAGTTGAAAATTTGAGCGATCCATTAAAATTCTACTCCGTAGTCTTAGCACAAGCGAAAAAATTAGCAAATATGGAATTCCGGCTTTACTTACTAGTTTAGTTGATAAAATCGTTTGGTTGTGTTTGAGAGTCCTACCAAAATTGTTTTTTTTTTTTTTGGTTTTTTCTCATGTATCGTTTATTTTGTTGCTCAAACTCTCAAAGAGTGCAGTTTCTTTTACGAATCTGAATAGAACTTACTCATTTTATCTACGGAGTATCTGCAGCAGAATTGTACATGGACCTATCACTGTGACTAACATTAATCTTGTGTTTGTATACGCATCTTAACGTTCAAGATACCCACTTCTCACGTGCTTCCTCTCTCTATACAAACTTCATTTATTTATTCATCTTTTTCCCATAATAACAATTTAGCAATTATTTCCCACCTTTCCCAACACCCATCACTTTCTTGTTGCTCTATATCAATATATAAATAAATCATAGTTCTAATTTTTATTTTTATAATAAACTTAGGATAAAAAAGGAGGTGAATCTGCACTATTTTATTGTGTAAGGGGGGTGAAAATTGAGAATGGGGAGTAGGGTTTGGGGCAGTGTGTGGTGGTTGGTGGTGGTTGTTGCGGTGGTTAGTGGTGGTGGTGGCGGCAAGAAGGTAAATGGGTACCCAATGGAGGACTTGGTGGTAAATTTACCAGGGCAACCAAAAGTTGGGTTTAAGCAATATGCAGGGTACATTGATGTGGATGTCAAGGCTGGGAGAAGTTTATTTTACTACTTTGTTGAAGCTGAGAATGAACCTGACCATAAACCCCTCACTCTTTGGCTTAATGGAGGTACTTTCTTACTCCTAATTCTTATTTTAATGATAATATTGATGTTACTTTTACCTTTTCAATTGTTTATGGTTAAGTGGAGTACTTTATGTGCATAAATTTGTAAGGTTTGTGTTATAAAAGTGTTGAAGTTTGAATCTTTTTCCGGGTTTGTACATCCGACCCCTCTTACCTCGCCATGGGCGGGAGCCTTTGAGTTACTGAGGTAATGAGGTAAAGTTGTTGTTTGGGTTGTACCAATAATAAAGAAGTTTGAAACTTTTGGGGTGGAGGGAAATGTGTCAGTTTAGTTTATTCACTTATTGGCCAATGGTGATGTTTGTCTGGTTGTTCTTGTTACTTCATATTGGACAAATTGAATCAGTTAATCTTGTCTTGTCTGGGATAAAATGTCTTCTTCTTGAATTTGGTTTTACTGTAATTTATCTGATTAAATTAATCATGTTACAGTGCTTTGCAATTTAATAATGACATTGATTTGTGTTGTGTTTATTGGAATCAGCCAATGAACTTATCCGATGCTGCTTTTTACTGCTGTTTCAAGTAAAGTATTGGGGATTAGTTGATGACTGATAGAACTTTTTTTTTTTTTTTTTTGAGGTCAGACTGATAGCTAACTAGTATGTTGTAAGATGTGTCTGACATGTCTGAGTGTTCAATTCGGCTACTTTGGGAAACAAAGTTCGCGTTTTTGGCCTGATTGGGAGTCCATAAACATGAGTATCAAATGACTGACAACGAGAAATTTGAAAGAGGTAGAACAACAGTAGGGAAAAGGTTATCCTCATGATTCATGATCTGTTGCAGTGTTTGTAAATGAAACGTATGTTGAGGCGTGAATTGTATTGGTTACAATCGGTATCATAGGTTAGGCTTGAAAAGGGATGGGCAGAATGTGAGAAAGGCAAAAACTTTGTTAATTGGTCTTGTTATCTGGTGGAGAAAGATCAAAACTCACTAAAAAACAATGATTTGCAGGTCCTGGTTGCTCCTCCATGGGTGGTGGCGCGTTTACAG
>JBBYHQ010058051.1:0-31291 GCA_038382645.1 Spergularia azorica | reverse complement strand
TTCTTGAGTTCCCAAACATGTGATTTGTGTCAAATTTGGATTTGAGAATCAAATCCTTGTTCCCAAACACTCTCTTAAAGTAAATGTAGTGTTTTCTGCCTGAAACAAAGTGTCCGAGAGCAGGAGTGCTTCTCCTGTAATGTTTTGCAACTGCGGTTCTTTTGAGGTTAGGGGTTTGGGATGAGTATGTGCGATCATTCCCTGCTCATTTTGTACGCTCTTCCCCTTGGTTCTAAGTGTTGTGGCCAACGTATGATAACATTGGTTGGTTCTATCATGTCTTGGGGTGACATATGTTTTGCCATCGGAGTTATGCTTGATTTAATGTTGTTTGGTTGTTGCCTTATATGATTGCCCTTGGGTAATGAAGTTCTGTCGTGCACTCGATTATAGCCTATTGCTCTAAAGATGATATTTACACGGCTTGCCCTTTGTTTCGTGCTTTTTTGGTGATATGTTATTGGAGTATTAATGATACAAGCTGGCTCTTATGGAAAGTATCAAGTGCAGCATACGCAATGTGGTATATGACCCCCCCCCCCCCCGGGATCCTACACACACACACACACTAAAAATAAAGGACCAGGTTGTCAATTTGCAATTTGTGGTGCTGTCAGTCTGATGTTAACACCTACTACTACCCTCCACACTGCAATGAACTTGGAAGAGTCCTCATTTACGATTGCCTTTGACAATTTCCATTAATTTACTGCAGTGCTGAATGTAAATAGTGCACACAATACTCCAGCCCCAATTGCAAAGAAGATGATTATACATCCAACTGGTGCGAGCACTATACTACTTCCAGATGGTAGACTTATGGCATACCATGATCAAGGTGTGGTGGGTAACAGAGCTAGATATATGCTGATCGCTCCACATGCTTTTCTTTCTTCCAGACTTGCAGGTGAGTTCAGGTGGCTTTAGAATACTGATGAATCAGGGGACGTGTTCCCTAATGCATATGTTTTTCTCCTTTTTTAACTTTCTTTTCCATCCTCTATAGGTATACCAGGAATCAAAGCCTCCCTTCTCGAAGAGTTTGGTGTCCGTTTGGTGACATATGATCTTCCTGGTTTTGGTGAGAGTGATCCTCATCCATCTAGGGATCTTAAAACATCTGCACTCGATATGGACTACCTGGCGTGTGCGCTGGGTGCTTGTGACAAGTTCTGGGTGATTGGATACTCAAGTGCCGCAATGCATGCTTGGGCTACTCTTAAGTATATTCCGAACAAAATTGCAGGTAATTTACCTAGTTTTGAGGCATAAGAAAAAGCTGTAAAGTGTAAACTACTAAGGGTCTTTCAAAACTTTGGCCAATGGTTCTGGTTCTCCATCTCTTTGCTGCAGGTGCCGCATTTGTTGCTCCTATGGTCAGTCCTTATGATTCGGGCATGACTAAGGAAGAGACGAAAAAGACATGGGACAGCTGGGAGCAACGGAGGAAATTGATCTTCTCTGTTGCTAGGAGATTCCCCTGGTTTCTTTCCCACTTTTATCGTCGAAGCTTCTTTTCTGGAAAGCATGGAAACATCGAGGACTGGTTATCCCTATCACTTAGTGAAAAGGTAAGTTCAGTAGACCTTAATTGCTTGTTATAAGTCAATGAACCTAGACTGGTTGGGATAGAACAGAAACAGGAGACAGCAGTAGTGAAAAAGTATGTAGATGTTAAAAGTTAATAGCATCCTTGCAGCAGGGCTAGGGGAAGGATTATTAAGGTTCGGATTTTTAGAACTAGTTCCAAAAATAGCAATCAAAGTTGTAAATATTTTGAGATAGTAATCAAAAGCTGAGATTGTTCACGATAAATTTTCCTAATTTATTCAGTATTGTCTATAAATGTTTGCTACTTATGTCATGAACAAAATTGGTGGTACCAGCATTATATCAACCTTCTGTGATAATGTCGATGACTGGACAGTCTGTGTCTTTGAGAGATAAGATTAATATCTGAGCTTGTTGTTATTGTATCTATATTTACATCTTAGTTTAACTGAAATTATGTATTCTCAATACTACATTGAGATCTGGTGTATCGAGGATGAAGAAATCTGGATTTTCAGATGCTTTTTAATTACACCGGGTTTAGATTGTTTAACATCATTAGAGTAGTCTCACACGAGTTCTCAATAAGCTAAGAAAAGCATAACCTAAAATTTTCACAATTAGAAAGTCAAGTAGTGCTAGGCCAGACAGGATATGGTCGTTGGTATTTCGGCAGGAGATCCAGCATTTTAGGATTATTTGGATGAATATTCTATTTTTACCTTTTGTGCTTCACTATTTGCTGGTCATCTGTGACCTTGTGTCTCACCCTTTCAACTTCTCATGCATTTCCTGCCATCTCCTTTTGTCGCAATTACTGCGAATACTTGCTCTATTTCTTCTTTATTGTATTATTACCAGAGTAGGTCGGAGCTAGCATGTTAAGATTCAGAGATTGTCTTCTCTGCCACATATTTTAAGGCTGAATACATCTTACCTCCCACGGAACTATCATGCACAGAACAATGTAATACTTGTAATTAGCTAGTTGTCAGAGTCTGACCTTCTGTCGTACGGTCTTCCTTGTGCTATGCAGGATAAAGCCTTGATTGAAACTACGGGTTTTGAAGAACTTTGGCAAAGGAATGTGGAGGAATCCGTGAGACAAAGGCATATGAAACCTTTCACTAGAGAAGCTGTTTTACAAGTGTCAGACTGGGGATTTAGCCTGACTGATTTGCAGATACGGAGAAAATGTCCAGGAAAAGGCATCATTCCTTGGCTGAAGTCCATTTATAACAAAGCAGAATGCGAGTTAACTGGTTTTACGAGTCCAATTCACCTGTGGCAGGTATGTTTTGTCAAACCTTTCAAGTTCCAATGTTTTTGAGAAACTTGCTGATGTTATTGAACTTGTGTTGACATTATAACCTATGATCAAGATTATTTCACTCAGATCTCTGTGTTTACCTAGTGCTACCTTTGATGGATAGGGACTGGACGATCATGTCGTACCACCATCTATGGCGCAATATATCAGCCGGATTCTACCAGGTGCTAACATGCATCTTCTTCCAAATGAAGGTCACTTCTCATATTTCTTCTTCTGTGACGAATGCCACAGAGAGATACTTTCAACACTTTTTGGAGACCCACTCGGTCCACTAGAGAATACAGATGACACGATCCATACAGATAACACAGACCAAACTAGGCTCGATTTACCTGAAAATGGCGACACATCTTACACTAATACTGTAGAATGATGCTTTTACATCATAACATTTTTTTGCTATAACACGTAGAAATATTCAGTTCCTTCAAAGCTTACAATAATGTTGTAAATATGACAGATTCGCTCTATCTTTCAGTCGAACATGAGCTTTAGCTACTGTAATTGACTGAGATCTTCTCTTGGGACATACGAGATTTACGTTCCAAAGAGCATAATTTTATCAAAGGGACTACATGCGCAGGCCTTCTCATTAGTTGTTTGGTTCTCAATGGCCCTGTTTAAGCTGAAGTTGGACGTTTTAGGGTGTATAATCTAGTGGTGAAAAAGAAATTTTCGATCTTGGCTCATCTCAAACGGATCAGGAATGCCACATCTAGTCGTTTATTCCCAACTCTAGGAGATCCAATTGCCTAGTATTGTACTCACCACTTTGTAACTTATAAAGATCTCTTGGTGAAGAACGTAAACTATTACTTCAGATGAGTCATAACGGATGCATTGGAACACTTGATATTTATCAGTGAAATGAAGTTTATAAGTTCAGGAGTTTTATACACCACAATTCCTCTTCAAGCTTCCTCACTGGGGCGTCAAAAAGGAACATGATATCACCATATCAATAATCATAAACCGATCTGAAGATCGTAACAATTAATCAGCTATGCTATATCTTTGGTTAAAAGGGTTATAATGTTATACATCACTTGCTCAACAAATGGGATTATACACCGATACAAATACAATCACCAACGTGATGAGGGACTACTTGCTGTGTCATGAACAAGGATTTGGTTCGATAGAATGACATGTTGCGCCGTTCTGAAATCTCCCCTCACAAAAAAAGGAGCAGAGAGCATCAAAAAGGAGAACCAGTGTTCTTGACCTTTCCCAACATGATATCTTTAGCTTCATTGATTTTGGAAGCTAAGTAATGGCTGCCACCTGCATCTGGATGGTTTGCGATCATCACCTTTCTATGTGCATCCTTTATCTTATCCAAAGCACTACTATCTCTGCCAAAAATCAGTAAATCTTTTTCAGCACCAATTCCACATATTGACCAGAAATGCAGCAGCGGTAGACAAACATCAGTTCTAGCAACGTCTTAGTACAAAGCAAGTGAGGCAAAGAAGCTAAAATGGCTGTAGTAGAAAGTTTAATCCATGATGTGGTTGCTACTTCGAAGATAAATACAAAAATCAATTTTCAATAAATGGACTATTTTTCTCCATGACATCACGATTGTCAATTCCTTTGAAGAAGAAAGTTGATACCCTCTTGAAAGCACCACGGGGTTCGCCTATAGAGAAGCTAAGCCTACTACCCGACCTCTAATCTAAATGATTCATCCATGAAGATATACAGAAGTTACACTCAGACCAAGCATACAAGAGAACCCCCAAAACAGCACATCTCCATGGCACTCTCCCATCTTTGCTGCTGAAAACTTAATCTGTTTGAATTGGACAAGGGATACAGGACAGACCCATTGCTCCACAAAGATCCCATTAAACATAAGCCACAATGCACTTTCACACACACACACACACACACACACACACACACAAAAAAAAGGCACTATGATAGTATTTCTTGTCAAGCCTTTATAGCAAGATACTAGATAGTCAAGCAGAAAGCCTATAGTTGCACTAAGAAAATCCTGACTGTTTTGCTTACGCTCTATTGAAGCTTTACGAAAGTCCGGTGCATGCTTCACTCACGATGGAGAAAATTTATAACATTCTTTTTTCAGCAGTGTTAGTTAGACCTTGCTTGCCTAAAGGCTAAAGTCTAATAAAGACATTAAGCTATCCAACCCCACGGCAAGAAACATGTACAAGTTGACAAACTCCCTCATAGATACCAATAACCAGAGAAAACAGGCAGCCCCAAGGCAATTACTTTCAATCATGCAGTGGATACCAATACTTAAAACTGCTCCCACTAGATAAATTTTACGAGGAGAAATGGACTTGCTGATTAAACAGATCAACAAACATCAGCATCAGAATTTGGCTTTATCCAATTAATGGCCAGTGGAGACAATTTGGATTATGCATGTACTCGCAAAGATGCCTTTCAACATGTGAAAATTACTGATATGAGAAAAAGAGATTCCCTTTGATATAGGGTAAAACGTCATTAATCGATATTTTGGCCGCTCCTATAACAAAATTTAAATCTTAATCAACTACCATTACAAAAGGTACAATGTTCTTTTTACCAGTGTTTCACCACAATCATGCACCTCTTCAAGTTTCAAGGACGTTAACACACCCTAGTATTATTGTACTAGCATCCTGTTTCTGATGAGGGCTGTAGAGCTTCTTACTACCAATGACATACTTCAACATCCTATCCAACAACCTATATCGACATACTACAAGGATAATACGAGTATACGACCAAAGAACAATACAAGTTTAACTGCATCAATATTCACCAAACAAATCAAGCATTACATTTCAGAAACAAGATTAACACGAAATGGTCCAAACCATAATTTACCTGACACCAAGAATCAGAGCTGCTTCACGCCTTGTCATAGTAGGGTGGAACCCACCCTCATAGAATCTGCGCATCCTTGCTGTAGGAGGCCGTGCCTTGAATGCCTGCCAAGCTTGAATTCCGTATCTACCAGCTAAAGCAGCAGTTGCTATCCAAAGTCCCGCTACAAGGGGTGCCGCCTGTCAAGAGACAGACACAAGACCACTCAAAATTCAACAAGATACCTCGCCTATAGTCTATACTACGACTAACAAACATGAGCTCATCAAGCTTCAAACCTGCTAATTTCCACGAAAGTAACAATCTTGCATCACATTTACACTCCACTTAAATCAGCAATAACCCATCAGGCCTTCAGAAACCCCTATACTACGACTAACAAACATGAGCTCATCAAGCTCTAAAACTACAAATCTCCGCGAAAGTAACAATCTTACATCACAATTACGTTCACTTAAATAGTTAAATCAGCAACAACCCATCACCACCAACACCCCCCCCCCACCCTGCCTTCTCCGATAATCATCATAGATAAGAAAATTACAACCTCCTCGCTCGTCAAATCATCTTACATCACCAATTTACGACTAATAACTAATTTTATCTCAAAAGATTGACCTTAAAACCCCCTTTTTTCTTTGAGGTCACATCACACATCAGAACACCCATTTTATTTCATTAGAATCTGTTTAATTAGCAGTAACCAATTTCCATGTAATAATAAAAAACAAGACAGAGTACATGACATCAGAAATCCCCAAAACAACAACCTAATACTTGAATTATTACATGATTATGTTCCTTTCCTTGTTTATAACTTTGGAATTATGAAACTATATAATATATTCACCACCAAAAAAAACTATATAATATATCAATCAATCAATTAATCTACAGTAATTCATCATGTATAAAATACAATACAAATGCACATCAATAGAACTAAAATCAAACAATTGAACCCCTCAAAAAACCCAAAAAAGTTACCAGCTTTTCCACATAATTCAATCAATATCAACAAAACCCAGAAAAAAAAACCCCATAATCATGCTTTTTCATACATACCCAGGGTAAATTTTAGAACTTTTACAAATCAAAATGCTTAAAATTGAAAAAAAAAAATAGATAAATAAATAAATAAGGGAGAGAGAATTACAAGGCCAGGGGATTCTCGAGCTTCCTTAGGAATGTAAGGGGCCATTTTTGTTGTTGTTTTCTGGTGGAAACGTGCTGAAGAAGTGGGAAATTTTTGAAGGAATGAGTTTTTAGGGTTAATGGGTTATTATGCTTATGCCGCCATTAAAGCTGCTTGAGAAGAAAATAAACTAAATATGGAGTTTACGCGGTGACTTGTGGAACAAGCCGGAACTTTCTCGACTTATTGAGTCACTTGACCATCCCCAAGTTGTCAACCTGCTAAAAATAATACGGAGAACGCGTACTTGATCGAGTGGTAAGTCGTTCTTACTTCTCGAGATGTCTGTTTTTACTTGTAATGTAACGAGATTTTATTAGGTAAATAATAAAATGTTATGAATTCTTGTGAAAAAAAGATGCATAGACAAGAGTTGTGAAACACTTTTGTGTGATTGGATTGGATGTGAGATGAATATTTTGGGTTGTCAAATAATTTACGGAGTATAATTTTTTCAAAGGGAGTATAAAATGGACAACCGAATGCTTAATTAACGACTAGAATCAATTAATCGGTCTAGGCTAATGAAAGTCGCAGATTAATAACTCTTATAAATTAAAAAAAATATGTATATTGATATCTTGCCGGCACACCCTTAATTGTGGTAAAACCAATCCTAGTGAATATGCGAGCTGCAGCCTAATAAAAATGGGAGTCGCCCTTAACATCCTTGCCCACGTGATTTATTGTGAAGTGAGGTAGGATCTTGGCAATACTTCAGTCATGAAACAAGGGTGTGGAGAAGTACATAATTCTTTTTAAAGAGGTAAGTTGTACACGAAAAGCATTTAGGTCCTACTGCTATACAGGGTGACACCCAAATGCCGTTGATTCAACTGAACAAGAAAGAACAAGAACAATAGAAAGTACAAGGGTCAAGACCTAAACCAATGTCTCGGACAATTTAGTAGGGGAATGGTGAAACTAGAAGAGCCCAACAAAGTGGCCGAAGGGGTAAGCGACTTGTTCACCAAACTCACTTCTAAGAACCAAGACAAAGTAAATAAGGATTGGCCCAAGCCCAATGACAGAAAACCCTAAACTAAAACCCTAGCTAGAAGGCTCTAGCCACCACAAGACTTCTTATACACTATGCAGCCGGTAGGACTCGATCATCTGGTAACAATCAGCAATACTACCTGTATATCATGCTTCATCCGTATGAAAAGATGGAAAAACTCAGATCTCAAAGAAACCTCTAGCCTTCGCAAATCGGGATGACGTTCTAGGAAAAATACATAATGGACGTGGCGTTCTGGCCCCTTTAATTAAATTTGCAACTCTATATATTAGATTTTTGACAATATAAATTTATTTAAAAGTATGAGATTGTCATATTTGTTGGTGGTTATTTAACTAAATAACCGTTAATCAATATCGTACAAAGTTTGTTTTCCAATCTTTGATGTTATTACTATTCCTCCCAACTACCAAGGTAAAAGTTGATTGTCATCTGCTGCAACAAGAATATATAAGTCTAAACTGTCATGTGAGACGATAGTTCTATTCAATACCACTCAATACCGTAAAACAAAAAATAATTCCTTATATACATCCCAATTTATTAAACAGTTTTGTTACTACCATATACTTCATTGCCAAATGCACAAGGATCGCCATGCCAATTTAGATTCTTTTAAAAAGATAAAGAGGATCATAGCAGATCAATGTCATCAAACTCATCTCAAATCTATCACCCTAATTTCACGAGTCAAACTCTTAGAAAGAGAAGCGGTGTAAATCTCAATGTACCATATGCGAAACCCAAAGCAAAAAACTTGAACTTATCGCCTTTGAGTTTCAATTTCAAACCGACAACATTATAACAACGGTAAGTCAACACATATGTAATAGATCATCATGTTAACTACGTATCATAACTATAGTTACAATATTCAATATTAAATTACTACATTAGTTACTAGTAGTCATTACCAAGCGCCGGATGTCGTTAAACATAAACCTCCTAGTCTTATGTTAGACTCTTCCGTCTTCCCACACACTCTGCTCCGTGCACTCTCTGTTTCTCTCCCCCACAAAAATTACCCAAAAAAACTCGCCGTCGCATGCCGCCATCGCCGGCGATTCCCAATTTAAGATTCTTTTAAATGTAAGGAAGATTCTATCGGATCAGACTCATCCTAAATCGATCACACCAACTTCACGAGTCAAACTCTTAGAAACAGAGCCTCTGTAAATCTCAATCTACCATCCGAACATCTCCAGAAAGCCCCTGGTTGAAAACTTAAACTTATCGCCATTAAATTACAAATTCAAAGTTCAAAGTTCAAACCAACAACATTATAACAACAATCAATTCGACACATACATATACATAGGTAATAGAATCATGTTAGTTACTTATCAATAATTATATATAATTACTTTTTTTTTTTACTAATCCCTAGTTACTAGTAGTACTGTAGAAACAAGCGACACACGCAGGTCAACATATAAACTCCTGGACTTCTGCCACACCCTTGAGGGCCTTGAAACTTGAGTCTTCTCACACACACTTCTCCATACTCTCTCTCTCTCTCTCTCTCTCTGTTTCTCACCCTTCCTCAAAATTTACCCTAAAACATCGCCGCCGCCACCACCACCACCGCCGATTCATTTCCGACGCAAAATGAGTAACGATTCCGGCGACGTGCAACAACTCCGAAGAGTCCCATCGGATTTGCAGGAAAAGATGGATGAAATGATGGCTTTGAAGGCGGAGAAGCTTGATTGGGAAGTGGAACGGTGTCGTTTAGAGAGAGAATCGCAGGTACAAGACGACAAACTGAAGGATTTAGCGCGGGAATTAGGGCTGAGCAAGGAGGCGGAAGCGAGGGCGAATGAGCGGTACGGTAAGACGTTGGAGTATACGACGGGGATGGAGCGGAAAATCGATGAGTTGAAGGCCGGGTTCGATGCCGAAAAGCGAGAGTTAATCGTAAAGTTTACGTCTTTGAAGGAATCGGAAGAGGCTTTGAAGCGAATGAACAAGGCTGTGGCGGGCGAAAAGATGAAACTAGATGGGTTAGTTGAGCAATTGAGGATCCAATTGAGGGTAAAAGAGGATGAATTGAGTAAATGCGAGGCGGAATTGAGGAATCGTGAGGCGGAATTGCGGAAGCGTGAGGCTGAAGCAATTGAAGAGGGGGAGTTGAAGCGATTGAAGGTGGAATTGAGGAGACGGGAGATTAAAGCGAAGGAATTTAATGATGTTTTGGGGGAATTCGAGGCGATTATACGAGAAAAGAACGAGACGATCGACGAGTTAACCAATAAGAATGAGGAGTTGGAGAAGGGTAATGATGATAGTGAGAGTACGTTAGAGTTTGTGAGAAAAATTCAGATGTTGCAGGGTCAGTTGTTAGGTTATGTAGGTATCGTGAATATGAAGGATGCGAAAATTGGAGAGCTTGTTAAGGAGAAAGAGAATTTGGAGAGGGAGAATAGAGAGGTAATGGCGAAATATAAGGATGCCGTGGAGAGATTTCGGGAGTTTGAGGCGGATGTCGTGTCGAATTTGTGTATGGAAGTAAAGCAGGATAAGAAATTGGCTAGTTCTAAGATTGGTTTGATTATATCTAGTATCTTGGAGGCAGGTATATATATATGGATAGCTTTAATTTGCCCTCTTTTTTCGATACAAATGCTCGAATGTTTATGGAGTTTGGATTGAAATACTGTGAACATTGTTGTGCTTTGTATATGTGTGTTTAATTATGTGTGTGATTGCTCATCTAGGATTTCATGTGTTAAAGGGGATAGGGAGAGGCATTTTTATGTGATTAGGGTTGCCAAACAAGCAACGATGTTGTATCGAATGTATTTACTGCCCGAGTTGATTGCTGGTTTGATGTAGTCTGTTCGAATGTTTTTGAAGTTTTAACTGAAATACTTTTGTAATCGTTGAATGTGCTATTGGTGGATCAAAAGGCCTTTCCCTTCATACAAATGTTCAAATGTTTTTGAAGTTTTAATTGAAATACTCTTAACATTGTTATGCTTTGTATATGTATGTTTATTTATGTGTGTAATTTCTCTTCTAGGATTTCATATCTTTAAGGGGCTAGAGAGAGGCTTTTATGTGATTAGGGCAATTTGTTGCGAACAAGCAAAGATATTGAATCGAATTTATTTACTGCCCAAGTTGATTGCTGGTTTGATGTATATCTAATGAAAAATACCAGTTACTTGTCTAATCGTTGAGTATGTACTATTGGTGGATCAAAAGGCCTTGCCCTTCTGATTATTGCTTTATGATGGATTTGAAATATGGGGTTTTTTTTTTGCCTCTTCTGTGTTGTTGTATAACAGCATTGTCTGTTACATTACTCTAGCAACTTTGATTCATTAGTCCCTTGGAAACATAGGAATAAATGATTGTTGCAAACTTGGTAGTTTTACTTCAATGTATATTCCTTCTCTTGGAATTTATTACTTTTTGTGCAGCATTTCGTACTTCCTTGATGATGTATGTTGTGCTTTATTTTTTTAGGTAATCCAGATTCAGGTTTCGTAAGTCAGGTCCATGATACGAAATGCTCTTTGAATCCAGAGACAAATTCCGAAGAAACTGTTAAGACGACAGTAATTTCTGAGGAAGAAATGTCAGGAGAAGTTGGGGCTGCGTTCAACCTCAACATTTCACCTCCCGATTGTATCGATATAACTGACAGCGATGATGATGAGATTACACCTGATGCCAGAGGCTGCAAAAGGGAAAAAGAACGACCTAAACGTTTAAGTCAGGAGCACTGTGAAGATAGCTCAAGTGATGAGAGCCTAAACCCAAAGCGTAAGATTCAGAAACTTGAACAAGTTGTTGGTGAACCAACGAAGCAGGGACAATCAATCGGTGCGTTTGCCAGCACAATTGACCATAAACTTACTACTCCTCACAAGCAAACATTGCCTGCTATTAGAAAATGTGAAGAAACCAGCAACAAAGGGAAGGAAGGTAGTGATTATAAAACTGTTTCCAGAAGCAACAAGATTGACGTTCAGGAGTACATAGCAAAATGTCGAGAAAATCAGGAGAAGAATGCTGTGAATTCTGTAACAGACATGGTCTGTGCCTGTGAGAATGATCCCGTGTTTTGCGCGAAGGCAGTTTGTTCACTGTATAGGAAAGGTTTACTTCTTCCAGGACAGGGAGGATTCAAAAAGAGTGATATCGAAAGGTAATAACTGTACAATATGAGTTGATGGTATAGCACTTGATTCTAAAAAATCGAGGGAAACATCAGTCTTGACCATGTCTTGGCCAATATCTTGTCATAAAAACCAAGTTAATGACTTGTTCATTTTGTTGTGATGCCTGTCATTCCTGTATCTTGTCCTATTTTTCTGGACTCACATTAGAAACCTGTAAGGGTCTTCTATTTTGGAAACTCCTGCACAGATTAACCAATCTCATGAGGTGAGCCAGCGATTGAGTTTGTTTCCGTATTCAACCCTAAAAGTTGAAGATTACGGAATATCTGCCAAGATACCCTGATGTCCGGACGTGTTAGCGACTGTTTTTTTCTAGTCTAATGTCATTGTCATTTTTTGTTTGCTATTTGCCTCTATCTCTATTGAGTCGTTTGAACTGTCAACCTGTATGATAAGTGTTGGAAACTTTGAATCAGATAATTATCTCAGTCAGATTCCGTGTGGTGAATTCACTTCATCTGTAAAATCAAGTTACTATTATTAATATTTAGTGGCAGTCAGTCGTCAGGCTTGAAGCCGTTAAACAGGTTGAAGGTAAAATCCAATAGTTACATTAAGTAGGGTTTTTGTGATGGATATCTGTCTTTCTAGTTGGGGTTATATTTAATCATATTGGTTATGCTTGTGAAAGAAGGTAAATCTAATACAAGACTTATTGTCCAAATCTCTATGTTTCAGGGCGACTGCTGTAGCTGAATACCTTGTAAACGGTGATCCAAATTCTGGTAAGATGAAGTCTTTACATGAGATAAAGCAGAGCAATTCAGGAGGGTTCGATATCTGCAGAAAACTTGCTGTCCAGTATCGTGAAATGTTGTTTAAGATCTTTAAGGGTAATGAAGATCCTCTTTTTTCTGCCATGTCGACTGGTATGCAAGATAGAGGTAGCCAGTAGGCTGTGCACTGCAGTGAGGTATCTTTTGTGGCTAAGTATACATGTAACTTGTTTTTGAAGCATCCTGTTTAAAGTCAGCCTTTTGATTTCCTCATATCTCTGACGGTGTAGAGGAATGTAAAACTATGTAATTACCTGGGCTGTGTTCACAATGTCGACAGTATTACCCAGCTCATTTTGTCAAAACTTTGATGGTTCGGTTCTCCTTGCTCTCATTGTCATATCTATGTCTTCATTTTTCTTTGTATCAACATTAGTCAGTAAGCCCTTATTAATGAATCATGTTTCTAAGATAAATGGTGTTCTGATATCACTTTTCAGATGAGTGATTTTTACTGTTTTCTTATACTAGTGTCCCTTTATCTTAAGCTACTGTGGTTGCCTCAACGATATGAAAACGTTATTTATATTTTATTTTTAATTTTTTGTTTTGAGAGTATTTGTTCCTCCTTTGAGTTAGATGCTATTTTGAGCTCTGCAAATTATCAAGAGTTTGGAAGTCTGCATTTTCCCTCCTTGATCTGCGAAGTGAAACAGGGTCTCCCTATGTGGGTTGTACTTAGTTTAGTTGTTAGTGACTTTGTTGAGACATTTGCTGTCTTGTGTCATAGTGGTGAATCTGGCGATGCTGAAGTTTGCTAACAAGAGCTTCATTTTAGATATGAAAGAATTACAATAATGAATAATGATCAAAAGAATGTTACAAGAATGCAGGATAAGAGATCCTTTACAAAATTAGATCAACCTGTAGGTTCCTCCGATCATGTTGCAAAGTTGGAATAGAAATATCCGTAATGAATCCAGCAGCGATTTCTTCCATTCCACCATAACCCGTTTGGCTTCACTGGAAGTCTACTTACTGGTTAGTTGTGGTTGCTGAAGCTCATTTCAGCAAGGCCTTGAGTTATGAGCATGCTGATGTTAAATTACTGGCTTTATGCTGATCGCAGTCTAGTTTATGTTTCGTTAAGATTCATGGGGATTGAATCGATGAGTTTATTGTCCTGGTTCAAGTTCCTGTGCCTTAAGATGCCTGCAGAAAGTTAGACTTGTGAGAGGAAGATGCAGGCGTTGAGCTATTTGGTGTTGAAAGCGTTTATTATGAGGATCAGTTTCTTATCCTTATACTGTACGATTATGTGGAATTTTGTTTGGTGTTGGTGCTGGTGTAGTTGTATCGCATGGTGTTTTGGTTCTTTTTCGATGAGTGGTGTATATGACTAAATTCTTTTAGGTAGGTGGGTATTACTATGTCTAGATGTCTTGGAGTCCATTTTTATTAGCTACATGATTGCTGTTAAGAAGTACAGATTCTCATATACGGCCGTCTAGCAGTATGCAATGTGAGACCTGCCCTCATGGTTGAGGGTATGTAAACCAGCTCACTTGTTGCTAGTTAAGTAACCCCTTATATAAAAGGTGACCCTTTTGATGTCAGAGTTTACCCTTTGCCTAGAAAATAAGGCGGTCTTGTCGACTTGTCTTACCATATTTGGCTGTCTTACACCAGACTATTGTATCTCCGGTTGCCATTATGGGGAGATCTTTGAGACATTCACTCGACATTCACTCATCAAGTGTAGTGAACGAGTGAATTGGGAGCCGTTGGTTCTCTTCTATTTGAACAAAATGGCTGCAAAAGATTCAAAAAAAGTGTGTACCTTTGAATCCCTTAATTCCTAGTGTAAATACATTGCTAAGTAGGCCAACAGAATTTGCTCGGGTAGAGCTGGTTACAAAACTTTGCTGATAATAATCATCGAAGATTTGCAACAAGAGGAAAAGAAAGGGAAAAGAAGGGTATAAAGCTCTCAAAAAAAGAAAAAATCGCGTAGTTTCCTGCTTTATCTGGTTTGTTTCTTCATCTCTGCCTATCATGAACTGAAGAATCTGCTGCTTGATTATCTTGTACTGTTTTTGACTTAAGATGAAATTGCCATAGATTTACTTTGGAGCAATCTTCTGATGGCACTCCTTTTATCTTGGTTTCATCTTCTGTAACTGCTTGCTTCACAAACTTGAGTGAATTCTGCAGCAGAAAGCAGGTTTATGTTTTATACTAGGAGTCTAGGATTAGTTGATCAAATCTGATTTCCTGTGCATGTCATTTCTTGGTTTATTAGGATTAGCTTTATATACTTGCATCTACATAGAACATAACTACATAAGCATGTAGAAAGGTCAACATCTGCACTAAGGTATGTGTGTAGCCTTTTCCGACCTGTGTGCATAGTTTGAAGTATCAGTTTTGGAGTACGAACCTGCTTGGCGCCCTCAGTTGCAGGAAGACGGCCCCAACGCTCTGGATCCCAGAGAATTGAGCTATTGAATCCGAAACCTGAAATATGGATATCAAACTCTTCTGTTTGTAGATTTGGATTCTTCACATGCCATCCAAGAACCTGGGATGCTTGACACACTGGCCCTTCAATTATCATTTTCTTTCTCCGTGCTGAGAGTTTCGCCAGTGGCCATGTTCCGAATGCCCTGCAGAAACAGGTTATTATTTATCAGTAACATCTCAGAAGTCAGTTCATTCTGATTTATTACCTCTGGAAAAATGTAGCAAAAAGAGTAGGACATAGAATTCATACTCAATTGCTCGAATCTCATCGAAGAAGTTGAGATCGTAAACATTTGAAAGCCCAGCAAAATGAACTATCCCACTTAACCGATGATGCTCAATGTGCTTAAGTGCGAGATTTCTCTGATGATCAACTTCAGCTCGGGGATTAGTGAAATTTTCTTTGAACACTAAGTGTCTGTACATAATCCCTGTCCTCCTGAGTATGTCTGATACATCAGACGACTCTCGTTGTGATTCGACAACAATCCACAGCAGTGGAGGAGGCACCAACTTCAGGGTACTTGCCATTCTCCTGAGTAGAACTCCTCTGAGGGGATCCCTCTCGTCTGTAGGAGTAATGACAATCACTTGCCTCCTAGGGTTTAGACTGGCTTCCTCTTCACTCTCACTATTTTCAGATGAAATAAACTCATCTAAGCTGTTGACAGGAGTCTCTGCTAAGCTTCTATTTACATTACTGCTGTTCAGTTCCGCCACCATAGGCCTGGGTGCTACCTCAATGGACTGATTATACTGTTTAGCGTATTTGAGACCCAGAGTCGGAGAATTGGCTGTAGGAGCAAACCCTGTGAAGAACCCCATCACAAAACACAATGTGAAATGAACAACAGCTTTCTTCCATATCTGAACCCGCTTCTTCGACCTGTCCACTGACCCCATCTTCTGTAATGATCTAATTCAGAACAAAATGTATGGAGGTTAAGCTAATGCTGATCCTAATTAGGTCGATTCAGACGGGTTCTGAATGCCTAATGTTTATGCTATGTGTTCGGAATGGGTTTTATGTATGAAAGTTATTTCGAAAAAACGAAAGAGACCATGCCCAAAATGATTGGAACTAGCTAACTCAAAAGAAGCAGGAATCATGTTCTTACATTAATATTAATTCTGTTGCGAAAATGTGTAGGTGTTTCATGTATTCTGTGCTGTTGCTTCAGCAGGTCATCGCTTAAAGTAAAAGGAAGCACTGGTGAAATGAAACATAAGGAAGTTCTCTTGTTGTTGGCTGCACCAAATGTTTGTTGAAGATTGAACCATATTACCTAATGAAAACTGTGGAAAAACAAAAAATCATGCAAAATTTTTAATTGTTGGTGTAAATCTGTCATTTCAAGGAATTTGAACCGTAATTAGAACTCTAAAACACATGTGAATTTTCTGGCTTAAGTTAAGCATCAATCCCACCTTCGCCTGTGACGCCAAGATGTCGAGATTTTAGAGTTTACCGCGTTAATTTAGCCATTTAGGTCTTATATTGGCTACAATTTTCCACGATCCGTTGTGAATGTGACAACCGTGTCTGAGTGCGATTCTGAACTTATAGATGAGCTTTAGTAGCATGAATCTCGCACATTATGTAGTTACTATCACATCTCAGAATTATTCTGCATGCGGTCTGAACCATAGTAAACCCATAAAACATATAATATTAATAATGTAGAAGAATCCATGAACCTTAACATTATAAAGTTTGATTCAAAAGCTGAAGTATGACAAGGAAATGCCCTCAAAACTGTTAACCTATGTGCAAATTATCTCATGCTAGAAGTCTGTCACCTCCTGATTCTGTGCATCCCTCAGCGAGGACTTGGTACTCGCCCCCCGAGCCCCCATCTGCACTGCTCGTTGTTGTAGAGTCGCTCTCACTGTGGAAAACAGCAGAATCTATCAGAAGAATAGAGGATATCGAGACAAAGCTTGTCAGAACAATATCTTGACTTATAACTTAAACTATTAAGCTCCAAGTCTGATGAAATAATGTGTTCAGTGTAAAATACGATCGTTTTATACTTGTGGTGGCCTAAGCACTAATATATAAGGCAACCATTGCCAGAAATGGAACTCATCTATGGAAAGGTGAGGTGGTTTTAGCTCTTAAATTGTGTGAACTCTGCATATGCAACTCAGACGAGCCATTTATTGCTCGAAGATCTACTTACAGCGTGGACACCGCAGTGTCTATAACGCTTGAAGACACAAAATGATTTCCTGTCAGCTGACAAATGGAGACAGAAGCATCAGCCCTCTTGAGTAAAGAGGGCCCAAGTGAAGACAGCTGCAAACACAATGGACTAAAGTAATCACACCTCACAAAAGTGCTGAAAGCAAGGAAAGGTGGCGGAAAGGCCCTGAGAATTCAGGGGAACTACAAGCTTCAGAGAACAAATCAAGGAAGAACCAAGCCATTTTGTAGCTATGGAGGCAATGAAAACTATGTTTTTACCAGGTACGATGGAAACGGAGTGGCGGAGCCAAGACCAGACTAGGAAAGCGAAATAGTTTTTTTGTGCCTATGGAAGAAGAACTGTTTCAAAGGCCTATACAATCCAAAACAGCTTAGACATGGCTACAGCTATCACAACGGCAGAAGGATACACTGAAAAGTGTTACTTTGAAGCAGGAGGGTTCAGCCAGGCGGAGACACGATGAAGAGCTTATATGCAACTGAACTGTATACATTCTTGTTATAAGCTCATACATTCCTGAAACATTGGGTTTTGGGGATTCTAACTGGACCAAGAGTGTAAATTTAAAAGTTTGTGTAAAACCCAAAGATAATCCTTACGAATGGAGGAACATCAAATGTCACACATGTTGGTGACATTGCTCAGAAAAAAACAGTTTTCATTTGAGAAAGTGCCTTATGTCCCTGGTTAATAGCAAAATCTTTTCTTTCGAGAAGCTGGTTAGGCAATGTTTCACAGTTTCATGCTACTCATGTAATTCAGGAGTGTCACATTCTTAGGAAGAACAACGAGTAAACTTTACTAACCAGACAAAACCTAGCCTACAAACTCCCAAGGTGATCACACACCTTGCTTTTTCTTTCTTTTCTTTTTGTCATGTGTTGGTGGTGAAATCACGTGTCTCATAAGTAGAATAACGTGGTTCCGGGTGTTATATAGAGTATTAGATTGGATAACCCCGGGGTACATCTAGTTTCCGTAGGCCTCAAGAGAGAAAAAAACAAAGTTTTGAGCATATACTACTTTTAAAGAGCACGCCATTCCATATTGTTGAGCACATCATAAAACGAGCATGGTAATTATTACAATAAGCACAACGCAAAATTCATTGAGCATAATTCATACTTATTGGTCAGCACAAACCATATCTTAATGAGCAAATATCAAAGTTCGAGCTGAAGGCATCATTGAATTGGCCATTAATAGAAATAAATTATTACTCTAATGGGGTACAAGGATGAGAGATAACGGGTTATAATTTTCCTCATCTATACAACCATCCATGCAGATTACTTTCATGATTTCAAATGGCATGTGAATAAAAGAAACTGAATTTTTATGTGCTCCCAAGACCTAAAACTCTAAGTTGGACATACTAGTTACCTTCCTTGGGGTTGTATAACAAGTAGTGAAAAGTAATTTTTTGAGTTGTATAGACTACAAGGGTATTGACATATTGCACGGTAGATTAAGCTTATAAAAATTGGATTACAAAAGAAGATGCAAGAGCGCTAGGATGTACCTTATAGAATAAATGACAAGACCGACAGCCACGATTGCGAATGAAACATAATATAGCCAACCAACCTACACATGCATACATGGGATCATCAAATTATCACATCATCAATGTATTGCAAGCGTAGTGCAAGGGAAAAAGAGGTAAGATGTGTAGTTAAAAACTTAAAGTTAAACATCAGTCAACCATCCTATGAAAGATGGTACTTATGAAAGCAGTACCTCTTGACGATAGAAGAATATGCGGATCAGAACAGCCCACATATCAGAAGTAAGAGCAGAGAGATTGAACAATGTGGATCCACTTAGCTGCATCATTAGGAGAAACAAGATTTCTCAGGGATTGTGTTAAAAGTTCAAAACGATTATATATCTATCTATTGAAAAGAGCTACCAGTAAAGAGAACCAAGTTCTATTTGAAAACTGAAATGACAAATCACTCTAGGAAGGCTATGTCCTTACTAATTGAATACATCTATTTCCATATTCTATTGCTTACCTTTAATAGAAAAGGAAGAAGCGTGTAGAACAATACTGATACCGAAGCAAATCCAGCAAATGCCAATATCTGAAGGCAATTAATGTAAAGTGACTATTATATTCGATAAATGCATGCTGTACATGTTGAAATTTCAGAAGATGATAAGTTCATGCTTACCACATGGGGAGACCACTCGATTGACAACAAAGTGTGCCGTTCTAGGATAGCGCTGTTAGAAGGTTAAGGATATCAAACCAGATTTCCAAATCTATGACTACACAACATATATATGTATTGGAGATATGGGATCATAGAGATATCCTAAACTACACTGAGTCTGATCTCAGGATCTCCACCCATAGCTCTATGATCTCATTTTTCCAATGGTATGCTCAATTTCTGAAAACGAAGGAACAATATACACGATGATTGAAATATAGCAAATGATTCAGAAAATGTAGTATCATGAACAAAGGATACATCTCACATATGCTAACCAATAATCCAAAAACGCCAAGCATCGAAATTACTTCAACAAGGTCCTTTTGTTTAACACAGAATTCCTGGAACCATGAGAACAGTACGTCTTAGTACAAGATTAAACTGTGCATCTTAATAGATAAAACAGTAGATGCAGTTGGATTAGATACATATGATTGGGAATACTGGCAGATGCTTGTCCTGGCCAACACATCAAATCTATACTCTTGGCTCACTCTAGCATGTGATGTTAGTGGGACCCAGGACTCAGCTCCAAGTGTCAGATACGGCTATGTATCTAGGCTTTGCAGTTTATACTCTAAGGAAAAACTAACTCTACTTGGACATATAGTGAGAGTCAAAAATCCATAAGCATGTTCAAATCTCAAGGTCTCACACAAGTACTTGATAATATAATAAGAGTTCGAGCAACATAAGTAAACCGTCAAGTATATAATTCCCCATAGTTGTACAACCTATATCATGCAGTCATCTGAGTAACAGAAAGAGTTTTGAACAAAGCGAATGATAAATCAAAAGTAGAGGAAAACAAATTACCTCACCAACATTGCTCAATGCATAAAACAGAGTCCCACCAATCACAAAAAAATCGCCAAGAAGAGGTCTAGACCCACCTGAGCAAAGAAGTCAGCTGAAATGAATCAGCCCAGAGACGAAAATATGAACAATTATCAACACTATATATTGACGGGAGAACTAAATTGGTAGCTTTCAGGCCTTTTTACAACTTAAAATAACATTTTATATCATGAATTATTGGAGAAAGCAACCAGGAACCCCAACTACTAAATTGGTGGTTTTTCCAAGTAGACTGTCTTCAGCAGTTACGAATTTTTGCTCATGCCTGACTGGCGACTGCTATAAGAAATCATAGGAGTGAGACGAAAACAAAATGACATATAGCTTCAGCTAAGATACTAGCCACAACATTTGCTCCAAGCAATTACGATTGCTTGGCATGAGATCGTAGTAAAGGAGGAACGGTGATAGGTTTAATGTGTAATTTGCGTTGAATATTTCATTTCACCACAGTGACTCTCCCAAGCATTAGCTTTTAATGTTCTTCCACTATAATTTTCATTGCTTTCTAACACCACCTGACAAGGATGACTACTGGGAATATTTATAAAGGAAATCCCATGTTTGGTGCTAGAGGTCCATTACCATAAACATATACGCCCTCCTACCCACTAAGATATCCCCCTTTCATTGTGCTGTTTTATCGGGCCATGTTGGGGGTTACTTGTAGACCAAATGACTCGTTCACTTGTTGTAAAAATTATTACATACTTTATTCTGCATTGCATTCTACCAAACTTACTTGATTTTATGGCAATCGGGTTTTTCATTTAGTCTAAAAATAGCCCCCAACATGACCAGTCAAAATAGCAAAATAAAGGGGGGAAATCATTTTGGGTAGGAGGGAGTATAACTTATAAGACATTTCAATTGGTGGAAAACACAAAACTCATTTTCATTCCTCCGTAAACTTCATACAAACAGGTTGTAAACTGGGTGCAATCAGCCTAAAATCCTTCGACAGAGTGCTGATCAGAGCATAAATCAAAAAAGCAGTTTCTGCTCAAATCCACTAATAGCCAGATTACATTTGTTTACTTGGTTGCAGCATTCATATCAGTAAAGAGAAAATGACTTCATGCAACATAAGTGTCTCAAAGAAGTTGATAGGTGGTCAACATCATCATCAGAAAAAAAGTGACAACGTTGTAGAGTAAGTGCGTAACTTAAAACAAAGTCTAACCTCCACCGCCCACGCCAGAATCAGAGAAAAGCACCAAGACAAGGCCAATAATACATATTGCAGCCCCAGAAAACTGCTGAATAGAGTATCTTGTGCCTATGAAGATATATGTGAGCACCATTACCCAAGGTATAGTCCAGCAGTCGAATAAAGTCACACTTGTGATAGATGTAAACTGGAATGCCTTAATAACTGCACAGAACAAAAGATTTAAGGTATCAGAAGCATCAACCCATTGGCCAAATATAGGGATAATGAAAATGCCAATTCATCAACTTTGTTAAACCTTTTCCATAGTGTCAATCACGACCTAACAGTAGGGAACATGATAACAATCTGAGTTCATTATCGGCAATTCAACTGCAGAGATATGAAATGAGCAGGATAAAGACCAACATTGAGTTGAGCAGACGAACTAACTTACCAAAGTAATTGCCTTGAACGTCTACAAATCCCAAGGGAGCATAATAATACCAAGGGACCTGCAACAACAACAACATCAACAACCACATTACCCCGTTGCCTTAAAAGCTCCCGCCTTTGGCAAAGCAAGAGGGGTTGGATGTACGCAGCTTTACACCTATGTCGAAAACATAGAGAGTCTGTACAAGTACAACCAAAGGACCTGCAAATTGCATCCAAAACCCCAAATACAACCAACTAAGTCGGGTCACACGAAATTTTTAATGATCACAACAAAGAAGAAGTAGCATCCAAATCAAAGGGTAGTAATGCAAGTAATGTACCATCAATTTCTTGCCCCTAAAGAGCATGATACTCCCATAAACAGCAGTTAAACTGAAGTATGTGAAGAATGACTGAGTCAGTGGTGCATCTACACCTGATCACACCAATTCAACATAAACAAACATCAACATTACATGATCACATATCAAGGTCATGTTCTCTTCCACTAATGAACTCAACTGAACTGAACTGAACTCAATTATAATCGACTTTTGGTTTGAATTCCTCTCGCACATTTTCGCACTAAAACATTAACAATCCAAAACAACGGAGGCATAATTTAAAGGGGGGGTTTTCTAGAAAACCCACCAAAGATTGATGGAAAAGATCAAATTTTTAAATGACCCGAATTATCCAAAAAAAACCAGATTCATATTCAAAATTGAACTGAACTGAACTGAACTGAATTGAATTGAGAGAAATAAGAAAAAGAGAAGACTTGCCAAGAGAAGCGAGATAGGAGAGCCATGAGGAAGGAAACGAGTTGACCCAGTAGCACAACAAACAGCGTCTTCCGTAAGCCTCCATGATCAAGACCAACTAAGAAACTTGGTAATCTTCCCATTTCTGCAATTCTACCAGATTATCTCATTTGGGTCTTTTTGTATCTGATTTTATTATTTCATGTCGCTGAAACTCAGACCAACTCACCAGTCAAGAGGACGTCACCGCTTCTACCTGCCATTCTCACGTGGGAAGTGCTTCCTATTAGATGATTTGTCGAAAATAATCCCGACTTTCACTTGCCTTTGTTTTTCTTCGAGTTTCAATGTTTTCAAAAGAATGCGAGTTACATGAGACGGGGTAGTAAATTTTGGGTTCTTCCTATAGTTTTCTATACTCCCATTTGTATATTCCGTATGTCACATTGATATAATCTAAAAATATGATAAATCGAAATGAATATAAAGATAGAATATGAGCTGTTCAATTAACGAGATTGATAGGCTCAAAGGAACATAAACATGTGGCGAGGATGATGGATGTTAGGATTTACGCGCGGGAAGATAGAGGTGGAATTTCTAGAAACGATATTATCAAAAATGAGATTTGATGTATGATATTCATTTGTTAACTCACTAATACGCTGCAAACTCATTATAAAGCTAGAATTCTTAGGAATAATCCACCACACTTGACTAACAGACAAAAGATAAGAAATAAGACTAAAATGACAATAAGACCCTTTTTGGTATGTATCACACATTCATCATAGGATTTACGCGCGGGAAGATAGAGGTGGAATTTCTAGAAACGATATTATCAAAAATGAGATTTGATTGATATTCATTTGTTAACTCACTATTACGCTGCAAACTCATTATAAAGTTAGAATTCTTAGGAATAATCTACCACACTTGACTAACAGACAAAAGATAAGAAATAAGACTAAAATGACAATAAGACCCTTTTTGGTATGTATCACACATTCATCACTTTTATTGCAAAGAGGAATGTAGATATAAACTTGAACAGTGTAACAATCATCTCTTTGAAAAGGGGGTTATAACGTAGAAGCATTATAAACTCGTGATTTCCATGTCCTTGTGCCGACTTTTGTTATTCATGTGAGTTGGTTTCATAAAATTTATGGGCGGATTGTTATCTTAGATGTATAAAACTGTTGGATTAAAAGCTTCAAAGTCATTGATACTTAACGCCTATGGTCAAATAAGTGGGATAAGCGTTTTGGGATGTTGATCTATAGAAGCATCTCAATTCGTTGAATGTCCTGAAGACTGCGGGTTCGAGCCCCGTCCTCGCCGCAGTTGGCACACAAGCACCCAACAAAGTTATGCAACAACAATCGTATGAATTGAAAGGACGCCAAGAAACCGTATCAATATAAAATGTGATTGTTTAGATTCAATGTTGATATGGATCGAAAACCAAGGTATCACAATTCTAAATCGCGATTCACAAGTTATGAATTGTTGAGGCATGACATAAACAGTGTGAAAATCAAAACATTGACCATCAAAAAGAAGGGAAGAGTATTATTGTTGATTGCAAATTTGCAATCTTTGTCACATCACTTCACTATATGCTTGCTTCTTTAAGTAAGAAAAGCCCACCATTTGACAAACACAAAACTCATCTATGATCCATCAAACAAGCCCAACTTTTTGTCCAAAATCCAAAAGGCTTTATATGAAGCAGATCAAACAACAAGATGAAAGCAATCAAGTGTGAGACACAAGCCACATCAAACGTCTCAATGACTCAAAGTTCGTCACGGGGGGTGAACTTTCTGCAGCTGCAAAGCTCCATGCATTTCTTATCCGATGCCACTAGGCTTGTAAGCCATGTTTCGTCTGAAGGTGCGGCGTCCGACTCGTCCTCGGTCCGGTACCATGCCCAGTGAGCCTTCTTGTTATCGTATAGCCTCAAGCGTCCGTGTCCTAAGCTCAACTCTCTGTGCACTGTCAATGCACCTTGTTGCTCAAACCTACATTACAAAAAAATTGTCACGAAATCAAAAAAATAAAGGCAAAAATTAACAACTTTTTTGTTTGTCATGTACGTGACTATTTGACCACTAAACTAACGTGACTAGCTAACTTTTTTTCTCAAATCCTTAACTTATGCACACGGACTTTGTATGAAACGATTTCACGCAGTTTAAACATATTTTATCGACTAATGAGCAAGTTTATACGTACCCAAAGACGGATTGGAAGCCGGCGTCACCAAGGGTGATGTAAACAGGTGCACAAGGATCAGGACTGTTGTCATAAGTTCTAGCCTGTTACAAACAAACAAAAATGTTAATACATCGGCAAACAGCTAATACTTGAAGAAGGTCGAGGAGGAAGAGAATTGGACTTACAAAACGCTCATAGGCATTGACACGAGATGCAAAAACGACGTCGACTCTAGCTTGATAGAGAAGCTTCTCCATAGCCTTCCTCATGGACTCACCTTCTCCTTTGTAAGCAACGTTAGAAGTATACCAAGGAGTGTTGACTACGACGAAAACCCATGGGGTTTTAGCCCGGTCAATGTTAGTCAAGTCGACCTTAAGCCAGTTGTATTGAGCCGAGTCGGCCTCAAAGTCGGCGTAGGAGCCGAGCATGACAATGTGAGCTCCAGCCACGTCGAAAGAGTAGTAAAGGTTAGAAGCCGAGCCACTTTCATGGTACGGCATGAGCCACCTTGCATTGTACGCTTTAAATGGTTGTGGCCCTTTAGAAATGGTGCATACACCTTCGATTTCGGCTTTGCCTGCGACCACCATCCATGGTCTCTGGCTCGCGTACGGCTCGACGAAGCGTCCGAATGAGTCCCAGAGACATTGCTGGCCGTCGGCGTAGGATAAGCCGCCGGCTAAGAGTAGTACATCATAACATTTTTGGCCTATTCTTGATAATGTTGCCTTGCTCCATGATGTTTGGCCTAGTCCACCTGCATCACATTTTAAGTCATCATGTTAATTACGCAAGTAATTAGTCGATAATTATCGACTAGCATATATATCTTTGATCTTTCGGTATAGTTGGTGAAGTCGTAGCAAATTTATCGAGTGACTGATCTGAATTAGGTCAAATTAATGCATTCAACACGTTAATTACTAATAATCATCGATCTTTATCAGAATCACTTTTTCTTTGTCTACATCCCAAAGATTGAAACAGTAATAGTTCACAAATTTTGAAATCAGGAAATTATATCAAATAGATAAATTTAGCATTATCATTTGGTAAATTCAATTAACATACAAGAGCTACAACGTAACTTTTTGTTAGAATTCATATTCAAATCGAACTTTAACAATCTATAGAAATTGACAAGATGGGTATAATAAGCTAATTAAAACTTGTCAAATTTCTATTTTATGTTCAAATGACAGGGGAAATGGCAATTCATGTTATTTATTATTAACTAAAATAATTTAATTTATGTTCAAGTGGCTAAAGTAATTAATTGTTTTGCGCGTATTGATGAATAGAGGTGGGGATGCAGAAATTAAAATGCAAAGCCATCAAGTAGTACAGGTCACTGATAGAGAGAGGTTAGACCAGCTGAACTTTATCTTATCATCATCATCTGTTTTATCTATCTTATTATGTGTTTAATTCAATAATAATTTATGGGTCCAATATGTGCGATAATGTATGTTTGCCATGTCATAAAATAGTAATGCAATCCTAAAGTCGTTAAATGTTAAAGATCATATGTTTAGACAACTAGTACGGTGTTAGAAACTTCAAATTGAAGGCGAGAAATTAACGTACCGACAATGGCGAACTCAACCGGGAAGGTGGAGGGAGGGGTGCGGAAAGAGTATTCAAGGCCGGAGCCACCGCAACGGTAGTAATAAGTTGTGCCAGGTGACAAAGGTCCAATAGTGATGTAGTGAACCTTGCCGGAGACATAAGAGTAATAGTGGTAGTTGAAATTGTCTCCTAATGCAAATTCATTATATTTGCCGGCCCTTGTGCCATACTCAACCACTGAAGTTGCCATTGTGTATGTTGTCACGTATGACACCCTTACGTAACCATCTCCGGCCAACGAAATATGTACCTATTCATTTACAACACTATATCGATTAGAGCAATTGCAATGGCAGTATTCGTTCTTCTTTTTTCGATATTTTAAATGAAAATTAAACCACAAAGACATAGCTAATACTTGTCCATGAAAATTACATTCACGAGTAGTTCATTCGAGAATTAAGATCGATTTTATTATGCTTGTTGATGATCATTGAAATGATGGTCACGAATCTCTTTTAACAGATTATGCTTTTCAAAGAGTTGATTCATAAAAGCGATAAGATGTTATATATATACTCACTCATTTCCCTTAGCTATTGGCGTTTCATTATTTAATTTGAATTTTCTTACGTATTTAAATTAAACGTTAATACGAGTATGTAGACAACGGAGAGTAACTCCAATTAGTGTCATTATGTGTTATATTATGTCATGTGAGGGTACTTGGTAGTTGGTACCTAGGTGTCATAGTGTCGTGTGACAACCTCTATGTCGGGAAAGAAATGTTAGACCAAGATCTATGATACAAATTAATAATATTGTGGGTTCTGACAGGGTTTAACCAAGATTCCGAACACTATTGGACCTTGATCGACCTTATAAATGCACATCACGGAATTAAATTGAGAAAAAACAAAATTAAAGGATGCATGGGGGTGTACTTTGAAGAACTCATATTTTACCTACAGTAACTAATTAAAATTTCAATCTTCGTCTAGCACATAAGCATTAAATGCTAAAGGTTTATATGTATATACAGATTACGAAAGACACATATCTATATTTATAACAAAACAAGATTGCCAAGTTGCCAACCACTATTTCGACTAATACCCATTCTTTTGAAATAGGTCATATGAGACAACTGCATAGATCTTACTACTTGTGTGATCATAATTTAACACTTTTCAGATCATATTTTGTACTACTACTCGATGAATCTTATAATGATGTTATTGATAAAGAAAGTAAGGCTTAAACTTTCAAGCCGATTATTATGGAGTGATTGATGGTGGCGTTACTATTGCTACCACACGCACGATTTCGATATATTAACAACATGAATCATCAATAGTAAAATGTTTTATATTTAGCGATGCCTACAATCTACTAATGCATACGAGTTTTAAACCTGATCAATATTATGGATTTACGAGTATAATTAGTAACAACTAACAAGTCACAACGATCCACATGAATAATGACAGACTTTAATAACAGAGTCTCGGATTGATCCAGAGAATCAAGATGTACAAAACTGTCTGATTTAATCGTATAATGAAAATGATCACAACTCATTATCACTAGCTAGGAGAAATGATATAAATGATATGGTACGTACTTTCAACGTTGACATTACTCGTGAATCAATGAATCATGATCAAGTATATACAACGACATCAAAGTTATCCTAGTGACTTGAAAATTTTCGCCGGAGTCAGATATACGCAACTTTACGAATGATGACTCAAAAGGAAATGCATACAATTATAAGATGGGAAAATGAGAATTGTAATAATGTGGTTAAGAAAAGATCACCTGTTGAGGCTGAGTTTCGCAGTGCTCTTGTGTAGGATGAGCAAGGCTTCCATCGGATGATGAAGTTGCTTGCAATAGAAGCTGAGCAAGGAAGATCAGAGTAATTACAAAAGGAGCCCCTCTCATCTTTCTTTCCTTTCTTTGTTTTTGTATGTGTGGCTTCTCTTTTTGTTAGTTTTGGATCAAACTCTTGACTCTATATATATGGATCTTAATTAGTCTTAGAACTAACTGATAATGCGCATTAGTTAAATTGTTTAAGATTTAAGGCTATGATGCATCATATAATAATATCATTGTGAGTTTGTCAGACATGAAGTGTGAATGACTGTGTCAAGACTCAAGTGATATGCAAATGTATAACATTATCGCAGAGATCAAATCATGTGAAAGAACTATCTCAATAAAAAGTCTAAATTCACAGCTATGACACTTCATATAGTAGGAGAAAATGCTATTGAAATTTGAACTTGAAATCTAAGTAGGACAATACTAGAGGTCTACAGTGTAGACACTTGAAAGTGTCTACTATTAGCATTAATTTTACTATACTAGCAAAATTTTACTACTCACACAATTAATTTTACTGCATGATTTTTTCATCACAAATTAATTTTACTACTCCAATCTCAATTTTACTACTATTGACTTAATTTATATTGTAGACAAATTAATTGTGTCTACACTGTAGACTTTTAGCAATGTGCATCTAAGTAAAGCTCTAATATCATCTGAAATAATTATTTCTAACCAAATAATTAAAAAATAGAAATCAAGGTACTCCAATCCATTAAGGCTTAATTTGTTTTTTTTTTGGTACTACCATTAAGCCTTAATTAGTCGATAGTTTTCATACCTTTACATTAGCACGTCTCGCAAAAATGACTTTTAAATTTGAAGCGGGATAATACACAACTATGGTCGGTGGTTTGATGTTAATTTTAAATTCGAAGCAGAAACACAAATTTGTAAGAAAAAAAGAATCTGATTGCACGTTGTGGTCATATGTAAATTCCAACTTAATTAACTCCATTTGTTGTCTGGTCTTTTGTGGTTGTTGAGGTATCCTGTCTACCTTTCTGTATCACAACTAAACCACTATTACCAATTAATTAATGTTATTAGTATGAATTAATTAGCAAATTATTACAAATAATTATATGATACATAATTAATAATATGGCCGATCGATATGACTCCCCTCAATTTTAGGTCGTGAGATTTTTTTAAAATTGTTCTTATAATCATCATGATAATCATTAAAACATAAAAATAGCGTAATAATTTGCATCCTTAAAATTAAAATCGTTTAATCCGTCTCGAACATACGACTTTTTTGGGCAAACACACAAAGAAATAATATTACTCAAATGGCTGGGGACATATACCCCCAAAAACTACATAGTACGTAGCTTATTCTACTTAAGTATATAACTTTTGTATTCTTAAGGTATTGATTAGCTAATAAGTACAAAGGACTGAGCAACTCCTTAAGTCCTTATCTTTATTAATCCTCCCTTCATTGTCATTTATTTAAGCCTTATTTGTAATATAACAAGCCAAATTATAAGGTTTAATAACACGCCAAAATTTTCATACCCTCGAATCCTCGATTGATCATACTACTAAAGTTAATATTTTTATAACTTAATTTTAATGCACGCCAAATTTTTTAACCATAACTTAATCTTTAAGGTGAACTAGTTTGCGTGCCCGTGCCGCGCACGGGCTCCCTATTTGTATCAATCATACTTGTTTCACAAAAAGAAAGCCGTTGTTTGATAATTACATTGTACAAATAAATGTCACATGTTGACACTATTTAACGTATGAAAAAAAGAGTTGAGCTATGAATTTATAAGTGTCAGCTATCAGTTAAAGAGTAAAGAGTATTGGATATCGCTTATAAAAATGTTGATTGCTACCACCTCCATAAAAATATTGATGACGTTTTGATCGATATGAGGGTTTGACTTACAAATATAAGAATAGATATTCAAAAAATAAATCATGAAATGTACATCTTGGAATTCGTATCGAAAAGTACTTTCACATATAATAAATTATGAAAAGTACAATTTCATGCGAACCTGTCATGACACGAACTCAATATAATCCAAACTGCTCTGACCATACGTGAAATTGATCTGACCCTTTTAATTTCCAACTCTATTTGCATTATTCATTTATTTTATCTTTGTTGAGATTACAAAGAAATTTATAATTATACACATATGTAATCATCTTACCAAGAGAATTGAAACATATTCCGCTTAGTAATTTACATCATTATCTTTATATACTTTATTGATCGTTCTTAAAAAAATTAATAAAAAAAAAATTAATAAAGTCATAGACTATATACATAATTGTGTTAATAAGTGTCATGTTTCCGATTCTAACTTTTAATCCAAGTTTTTGAAATATAACTCTTTCAACAATAAATTATCACATGGAATAGTAAGTAGTGAAGGGAGAACTTTATAATCAATTTTTAAAAATAATAACTAACTTAAAGGCTTATACTCCCTCCAATTTTTATAATGATCTTGCATTATAAATGTCACATATTGACCCTTATTTCATGTATGAAAAAAATACATTTTAGTTGTGACATTATAAATGTAAATCAATATTTATCAGAGGCTATTATA
>JBBYHQ010057140.1:0-31344 GCA_038382645.1 Spergularia azorica | reverse complement strand
ACTGGCACTAGCCCGGGTAGCTAGGGCTAGTGCCAGTGCTCGACTTTTGGGGCACTAGCCCGGCTAAGCCTGGCCCGCCCGGCCCGTGGCCGGCTCTAGTCACTAGTATCGTATCGACATACTTGTTGACGATACGTAGAGACTATGTTGTTGAAATGGTAAAGCCGATTGAATAAAAGGGAGAAAAAAGTTGTTACTCCGTAGTTTTTATAGTTTTCTATTTACAAGTGTCAACGACACAGTAATCTAACTCGGGTGGTCATGCCTTAGCTAGATACGGAGTATAAGCTAAACTTATACGTAGTATATATACTCTTTCATAATATTTTTTATCTTTCGGTTTGTTTTGCTGTTTTGACTGGTCATGTTGGGAGTTACTCCTAAACCAAACTAATATTTCACTTGTTGTAAAAAACAGTACAATGCATATTTTATTTTGCGTTGTATTCTACCAACTTCAGTTCATTAATTATAAGGCGGATTTTTCATTTGATTTATAAGTATCCAAATATAGCAGTTCAAATAAACCAACAAAATAAAATGGGTAGATATAAAAGAATATAGAGGTTGTGCATATCCAACAAACTTAAAGATAATAAAGCAAGTGTTGAGGATCAAGGTTGGCCTAGTGGTTAGAATGAAACTCAACCCGTGTGGGAGTTGTCTCGGGTTCAAATCCTTATACCCCCACTCCCGCGGCATTAGCTGCTCATTTGTACAAAAAAAAAAATTAAATTAAAGCAAGTGTTATGGTTACGTACCAAATACTTGTATAGGAGTAGTTCATTTGAACTGAGATTTTACACTAAATGTTGAAAAATAAGAGAAAAGGCTAAATCCCAACATTGGAGTCAATCATCGTTGCTAATAATTGATTGACAATTTACAACAAATGCAGAATAGTCGGGAAAATGACGATAATTTGAGAGATGACGACCAAAGACCAATGGTTAAAGAATTCACATACACATGTATGTATGAATGCGAGATTTTCATGTCCTACACTATGCTATATTATGTACAATCAAAGGAATCTGATCAGCGCCTTGGATTAATTGTCATCAGCCAAATTAGCTACGGGCAACATAGGCTATTGACTTGGCAAAACACGAACCAAGTCCAACCGCATTAAAATCACATAATTATGAGCATGTCACACTAGGTTAAAATATTTCGATCTATAACACGTACAAGAGAATTGATTTGTGTGATATGTATACCTATTACTATCAAAAGTATTGACATTGTATACGTATTTGTGCTATGTGAGACGACTTTAATTATTGGTATGAATGTAGCACGAGTTAGAGTTTATTTAAATAAAATAAAAAAAAATCATATTGTTTACGAGGATTAGCTAGGTTACTAGTTTAAAGTCCAACTCCCGGTGAAAATCATATATTCACGAATAATACACAATGCACCAAATGTAACGATTACCGTATCCAGTCTCTAAGGGGTAGACTTGCATCAATCACATACATTTCCACAGATGAGAGATGCTCCTTCTAGAACGATGCTTTGAGTAATGCACAATCTATGTTCATGTCGATCGATATAGAGCAAATAACTAGAAGTGGGAGTATATTACTTTAGTAATCCAGCAAATCGATTCTCAAGTTTACTCAAATGATACCTTATTCCCTATGGTTTCTAGAAGGACTGATGGGTTCAAAACATCACGAGGGCCGGGTCGGTCAAGTGTCAACCAAATGCAATTATTATTCGGATAAACTATGAAAATGAAACAGTCAACCTCATCTTATTTTAATCTCCCCTGCTCAGTCTTAGCATTGAATTCCTAGTAGATTAATTCAACTAACATTAAATTAAACACTAACGACAGTGATATACCAATCATTTAATTTTTCTTGGCTTGTTTTAAAAAAAAAAAAAATTTGTGGAGTTCTAATATAACCAATGGTTCGCCTAACCGCACATTGCAAAACTGATGCATATCGAGCGTACTCTTATATACTCCCTCCGGTCTAGATTAAACTTCCCATCCTCTTTTTTATGGTCTCGACTTTGTCTTCCCCATTCCCAAACTATTAAGTTTTTTGTCGAGTGAATAATTAGGGAGGCAAGATGAAGATGTTGGTGATAATTAGCTTTAAAATTTTTTTGCTAATTGAATCATTAACAATTATTTATTAATTTTCCTTTTGAAGTGCGCAAAAGGGAGCGGAAAGTTTAATCTGGATCGGAGGGAGTATGTGTTGTTGCATCCCTTAAAGGAGTGGTCAGGGGTTTTGACTCTATCGATGTATAAGATCGTTAATGTAATCGGCATGAGATATTCTGATCGATCAATACATACTAGAAACAAAAATTAGTACTAATGCTACAATTAGTATAGCAGGCTAGCAGCCATATAAGGGAAACACCTGACAGAGTAGAATTAATAATGGAGCAGCTGAGAGATTAGTTTAAATTAAGCCCCAAAGTTAAAAGGTATGTGCCCGGTGCATGTATGGAGTATTGAAGAAGATATAGATACATTACAACTTGTACTAATTTATTTGGTGAATCTTTTGTCAATCATATCCTCTTAAATAATGTATTGTAGTAAAACTACTTTCTTTGTTGTTGTTTAAGATTTCCTGATTGCAATCAAATAAAAATGACCAGCAAAATACAATATAATAGTATGTCGCTATTATTATGTTTAACTAATAATGCTAGTTTGAATTTTGAAGATGACTTTGAACTCAAATCATACAATTTTGCTCTCTTCAAATTTGTATAGCCTTTACTTTGAAACTAAATTGTCGTTTAAAAAAATGGAATGATTTGGAGTTAGAGTGCTAAGTAAATTATACTTTACAGCCATAATACTGTCGTTAGATTATTATCTTCTCAGTTACACCCTCATGTATTCACAAACTCACAGTAATCACACAAACGCATAACCCCGATTTTTGAATTATGCATTTGTGGTTATGCATTTGTGTATGAGTCGTGCGTGTGACCGTTGTCCTGCCTTATGTTCCTTAGGCACTTTTTTTATACCTTACGTCACAGCTACGTGATAATGGGCTGTGAATCTGGGCCTTTTTATGTTTGCTTTTAGAGGGTATCGTGCGGCCCAGAAAAGGCAGGCCACATATCAAGCTGGTGTCAAATTGTGTTCTTTCATGACGAACGTACGTCCAAATTGGCAAATTGATGACATTTTTTAATTTTTTTATTTTTTTAAATTGATGATTGTAACTTGTGTGGAATTACACTTTTTTTAATAAGGAAACTATGTAAATGAGATCGGTCACTAACAAATGCTAAGTTGAGGATCAAGGTTGCCCTAATTGTTAGAAACTCAACCCCCATAAAGGTCATCGTCTCAGGTTCGAATCCTCATGTCCCCACTCTCACAACATTAGCTGCTCCTATGTACCAAAACAAATGCTATATTATTGAGATTGTGCGGAAAGATCAATCTTACTGGTTCAAATATTATTACACTAAGCCTTCATCAAGTTCATCTACTACATGTTTAGTTTAATTTGTGACTATTGTATGTGATGGTGTGGTTTGCAAGTTATCATACTCATCATCACTCGCTCAGACACGAGTATTCATTTTGAATTTCAGAATTATTGAGCAAAAACCTCTAAACCGATCAAACTAGTTTGGATGCCGACGTGCCGTTGCGTCTTAAAATCAAAGAGCATTACATAATAACTATACATACAAACAAGTTGAGAATATTTGACGATTATCACCTAACTTTACAGCTGATTAAGGGCTTAATGATACGGAGTATAAGATTAAGCACCAATGCTAGCTAGAAACCAGAATGTTAGATAATGTTTTCTATCCCCAGGCCACCTAATTATTGAAACTTGATTAGGACGATGTTTTAATAACTACTCTTCGACGTGAAATTTTAAAAAGAAAATACACCACTTGCCGCTTTAGATAACAAGCTAATTAAGATTTCAACAATCTACATGGAGTATTACGTACCAACTTAGAAACTTTATTATTATAGGAATATACAGCTATATATAAAGTTCATAGTTTCATAGATTATGGTACACAATAACTGCTGTAGGGTTACGTTGTTGAACATTCATGTTGCATGCAAGTTGCATCTAAGTTCAATTAATCACGTTGCGTTTTTACTAGTATTATTTCATTGTACTAATAATATACGATGAGTATGAGTGTATGACCAAGTATAAATGTCCATTCTACTTCGTTGGGGACAAGAATTACAAAGTCTATTAAACCGATCCCAATAATCATGCAAAGATTCATTCTCATTTTGTTCAATTGCACAAATTGCTTTTCTTATGGATATGAATTAGTCCTGCGAAGCCAGTAAAACCGAATTTAGTGTAATTTCCGATCTCAAGTAGACGGGTTACTCAATAATCAACATAAATAACATATTGTTTGTCAATTTAGTTAATTAGTCCAATCACCAACACACACCCCCCCCCCCTCACCAATTATACTATTTATAGTTACATATATAATTAGGTAGATAATTAGTCTATATCAGAAACTACATGCTCATTCACACCCTTATTAGCATTTTGCATTCCAAATTGTTGACTACTAAAAGCCATGTTAGCAATTAAATTTCTGGCATGCATAAGATATACGTAGTATAACTGAAGATTGTAAAGTATTCATCCAACCATCCACGCCCCTTAGCTTTCTTTTACGTCGTTCATTTCTTTACATCGAATTTAACTGTCTTATATATTTTGACCAAATATAAAAGATTTAAACGAATACTGCCTCCGTTTTTCTTATTCTGATTTTGCAGATCAGAATGTTTCTTATTACATACGAAGGGTGAAGAATTGATAAGCCATAAGACCATCAATGTTTGGCAACCACACTCCTAGTCCTAGGTAAGAACTGAGAAGGTGGAATGCGGATGTGTATGTTGCTGACACGTGTCAGACTTCATAAGGAATTAGCGAATTCAGTTTAAGGAGGAAGTCAAAGTCCAACCCAAATGACCATGATGTATACAGCATACTACATAGGGTCAAACTTTCAACGTTCAAACTTTCTAAAATTAGTAATATAATATAATCGGTATTCTCTGAAGTCTGAGCACACGTGCGACTCTGGTCAAGCGGTCATAATCGAAGTTTAGGTAAAGATAGATAACGTTTGGTGATAAAGAATGAACTTAATTACCGTTGCTTTTTTTTTTTTTTTTTTAATTACCGTTGCTGTCGTCACAAAACGGTGAAAAGCATATCCTAATCGCAACGAGTGATAGAAGGTGAATAGCCTCAAAAGACACTCCTGGTAATTTGGTAAATACTCCGTAATTTATAGTAATGTTTTGAAAATGGTTAGAATTTTAGATACGAGTATTAGAAGATTGATTAAAAATGATGAAGTTTTTTGCAAGCTCCGCCACTGGTTTAAATGTTTGAAGATTGATAAAAAAAGAATGGAGAAAAAAAAAAGAAGCTATGATCCATAATTTTTGGCTCAAGAGAATTCTAGGACAAAAGTAATTCAATTTTTTGTGAGAGTAGAAGGGGTGATGTTACGGGTCACCGTAATATTAGAGCCAATAATCTATGATGGATTCCCCAAAACTATTTGATCAACATACATAAATTTATTTGTAGCAATTGGGAATGTGGTGTTCGATTTCCCAGTCTCTCGGTTTTGCGTAACTTATTTGTAGCAATTACGTCTCATTTTAAGAGTATCAGTTGCGGCCCATAAGAGGAAGGAGTTTCAGTCTTTTACTGTTAATCCAAGTTGTTATTCAATATCTTTCGCGGTATTATCTTCACTCACATCTTCATGCGTGAGATACTGAGATACGTATGTAATACGTCGTCATGTATGGATCGTAATTTTTTCTTTTTGCCATGGATCTTATGTTAGAAACTAAGATTCATGATCAAATTAATAACGATCCCTAACGTAATACTGTAGAACTGAAGTCGTTGGTTGGGGACTTAGACTTGGCAAAGGGGTCATCTGGATAAAGTTGGAATCAGATCGAGTCATTTTGGGTGCATTGTAAATCCAGGTCACTTTCTGTTTAGATCAGGTTCAAGCCAGATTCGGATGTAGGTCAAATTATTCGGATTGGTTCGGATACGGGTCCAACTATTCGAGTCGAGTTAATTTGGGTTTAGGTATGACTCAAGGTTGGGTATACTCATTGCAATAAGTTGGGTTAACCCAAATAGAAAGTAAGGGGGCGATGGCAAAGTCGACCACCAGTTTGTGGGGAGAGTCGTGGTGGTCCGGGAAGAAGAGAGGGAGGAGAGGTAGGAGAAGCGAGAAGTGATTTTTATTTTTTTTATTTTTTTATGGCATTACATATGCGTCCGTTAGACCATCATTCTGTTTGGTACATGAACCACTATATAAATTACCTTTGGAGAAGGGATAAGAATGAGCTCATAGACCTATTTTTAAGGTCAATCCCATAGAGTTATTGGCATACTTCATTATGGAATCTGGATAAGGAGAGAAGCTCATAGTAGTGGCAGTAAAGCTAAGTGACCATTGGGAAATTTGTATGGTCCCAAATTTCAAAGTGAATGTGCAAATACAATTAACTGACTAGAGTAAGTACTAGGACACAGTAGACAAATCATAAGCCGATTTGTTGGTGTCCAACTTTACGCCCACAAGGCACAACAATTGCCCATCACCCTTATATTTCTTTGTTTGTGGGTCTCAATCAAAAGATAGTGCTCCACATACATAGTTGTATACGGAGTATATAAAAGAAATCGATTTCATCTTTCAAATACGGTTTATTTTGATTTGATTTGATATAAAATTACAAAACGATAGCCAATGCTAACAACATCAATTAGGTATTGTTTGTGGAATATTACGTGATCGGATTTAATTAGAATGTTTATATGTAAACACTTCCTAAAATTTTACTTATTAAAAAACCAACTTTAACCATAAGTAGTCATATCGAACTGCTTATTTGAGAACTTATCCGTTACGATACTTGGATGTTTATATACAAATGCAATTACTCCCTCCATTTCATTAGGTTCTTTGCATTTTGTTTGAATTCCTCTCACATATTTAAACCAAATGCAAATAACCTAATAAAATGGAGGGAGTACTCTCTCGAAGGATAAATCTAGAAACAATTGGAATTTTCATAGATCTTTCGCAAGCCTCTTTTATGCAATCACTTTATGTTGTCTAAAAGTGAAATGGTACCCTTCCAAGAAGGGCACTCCTCCACTAAAATGAGCCTACTAAGATCTATTTATGCCGCAAGTTGAGAACTTTTAGAACCCTACCAATAAATAATCTCCCAATTTGTCTGCATCTGAAACTTATCCATTCATAAACAATTTGTCTAGGAGGTTTGTATCCTTGGAAAAGAAGGCATGTCGTTTTCAATTGTTCTTAGTCACCAACTTGCACAACACGATCGATTTAGTGTCCTCTTGTGTCGTTTTAATTCCAGTTACTACTTACTAGGACTCTGCTTTTATTTCATATTCGTGTCCCGGCAACAGTACGCAATTTCAAGCGTTATTGTAATAGAATGACGTAGTATTACTCTTATTATTATCTCAACTATGGAGTAAATAGATATTCTTTTCAATCTCTTACATAACTGGACTAAATAAAGATTGGTTGTTGATATTGATCTAAAACTTTTTCAATTAATAAATGGTGATGAAACAGATAGTCGAATACATAAGATAGTATGTAATGTTGTCAATCTAGCTAATAATGTGTTAGCTTCTGGAAATTAGTTGTCGTATCTACACTTGTATCAGTTGTATGGTTGTATATATGGAGTATGGACCAATAGTGCAAACTTTTATACATTTGCATTGAATCTACTTACACTTGTATTTCTCAACTTGCTTCTTTCCATGTCGACTGTTTTGCACAAGGAATGTGCTAGAAAAAGACATCATTTATTTACTTATAGAGGGAGTATTACCCTCAAAAATAAAATCAACATCTAGTTTTGAAATTATCACTTTAGAGCAAGCTTCGGTCCATTTTAGTTTTATTTACCATGTTCATTCAACCAAAATGATCAACTTTTACTTACAAACAAAGCCAATGTATGAAACCTATACTTTTTCCAAATCAAGTTTGGAAAGATACTTGCGTGAATTTTATACATTTAGGTGTTTGATAGGGTTAATAAACAATGCATTGAATCAGATCAGAAAAATATAGTCCTACTATCAAATAGAGTCTTGGAAAGTCACACTAATTTGTAGATTATGATCCTTTGACAAAAAAAAAAAAAAAAGATTTGCTCTTTCTTACAGTGAACTTTCATTTGGCTTAGCTTGATCTCGCAACATTATACCATTCATTTCATACGTTATGATCAGTTATAAACTTTTCAAGTTATTATAAACGTGGTGAGATATGAGACCGTCTCACAGAAAACTCGTTCCCGACCACAACCCGTTAGGAATATGCTATTAGTATCTGATCTATTAGGAAGGAAGGTGAGGGGTAGGTGCCCCATAAATGACAAACCAGTGTTCAATCTCCAAGTCACCTTCCACAATAGCATCACTCCTCTGACGTCACCCCTCACATCAAGCATTTTCAACACACGTGCTTAATTAAAAATCTCAAAAAGTAAAAATTAAAATCCACGCCCATTAACTTTTTCCCACTTGATCCAGTGAGAAACTTCACAGAAGCTCATGCTGTTAATTCTTAATTATTATATTAATAAAGTTTTATATCAGACCAAACTAATCAGAAAAAAAAGCACTAATAATACAAATCAATTAACTTTACAACCATAGGTTAAAATTATAAACCTATGTTTTTCATTTGAATAATCTAATACGGAGTATCCTCTCATGGATGGACATGGACCCCCTTTTCACCCAATTTGCTTCAAGGTTCATGCACCTTTCTCACTCTATAATTCTATATATACCTCTTCATTTCACACTCTTTCAAAAAATTGGAAATTCATCTTCTTTATTACGCTTTCTATAAAAGATTTTCTAAACCCAGTTCAGTTCATAAATTTACCACAAAATCTTCAGTACCCAGTTCAGTAATTCAATTTTTAAGCTTGCCCAGATAAAAAAGTTTGGATTTTGAGGTGAAATTAGCAATACCCAGATCATATTATAAAAATGAGTTTGATAGGTAATTTTGATGCTGATTATACTGTGCTTGATTCAATTCGACGGTATTTGCTTGAAGATTGGGACTCACGTATCGGAGCTCCGGCGAGTGGCGGCGGTGGCGGTCCGGTGTACCGCCGGAATTCGAGCTTTAACCGGTTGTACCCTTGCTTGACGGAAAATTGGGGTGAGTTGCCGTTAAAAGAGGATGATTCAGAGGATATGGTGCTTTTTGGGGTGCTTAAAGACGCCGTACATACAGGGTGGTCGCCGGAATCCGGGTCGGAATCGGTATCGAGTCCGTCGGAAATTTCCGTGACAGTTAAGCCGGAGCCGGTGGATTCTCCGGTGTCTCCTCAGGCGGCTGTGGCCGGAGTAGGGTTTCCGGCGGTGGCGCCGTCGAGGGGTAAGCATTACCGGGGTGTCCGAAGACGGCCGTGGGGGAAGTACGCGGCCGAGATACGTGACCCGGCGAGGAACGGGGCTCGGGTTTGGCTCGGAACTTTTGAGACGGCGGAGGACGCGGCGTTGGCCTATGACCGGGCCGCTTTCCGAATGAGGGGGTCTAAGGCGTTGTTGAATTTTCCACTTAGAGTAAACTCGGGCGAACCTGACCCGATTCGAATTACCTCGAAACGGGGGTCGTTGGAGAGAACTATGTCATCGTCCTCCTCGGAGAGCGGTTCTCCGAAGAGGAGGAAGAAAGAAGTGGTGGTTGGAGAGGTGGTAGGGCAGGCTGAGGTAGGCTCACAACAAGTGGGAAGTGGGGTGGAGAGTATACAAGTTGGGTGTCAAGTTGGTGTGAGCACAATGCCACTTGGCGATCACTTATTAGTCACTTAGGATATTTAAAAAAATGTTGTGGATTGGGATTAAGAGGTGGTGTCATTATCTGCTTAATTATAGATTAGGATGGCATAAAAATGTCATTAGCTTTGTATAGGTGGGTTTTGGCCTTATGGGGAGAGGGGGACCTCTATCTCTTGTGAATACAGTTTATTTGTTGAAAACTTGGTCTTATATAAATGCACAATCATTTGCAAGTTCTCTCAATTTCTTAACAAACCAAGTACTCCATTTCATGAAAGATCTAAGATATGAACTCATACCATTATAGGATGAGAGTGTCGAACAACGTGTCCTGCCATCTATGCTCGGAATGTTATCACTCTAGTCTTCAACTACGTCTCCAGGCACCAATTCACCATTGATTCCTCAACTATGTTTGTATCACACACTAGTTTATTTTTGGTCTACAATTATCACTCTAATGAGTATAACAAGCCCATGTTTTAGAGTGAGATGTGTCATATTATTAGATACGGAGTAATACACAATGCATCACCGCTGCATATAAAAGACGTGATTTTTTTTTTTTTTTTTTTTTTTGTTTAATCAATGAGCATTGATTCGGGACTAATAAAGAGCCTCATATTTGATCATATCCCTATATTACCGATGTATTGTTGCTAGGATTTGATCCCCTCAAACGAGAATTTCTCAACTATCATCACAACATAGCTTATACGGAGGTCCAACCACCAATCAACTAACCATTTTCTAACCCTTTCAAAGTTCACTAGTAATATATCAATTTGGATTTCCCCAGGCTGCCAGGCATCAATATAACAATAATGTTGATCGATTGAAGTACTCGTGATCGCGACAGTCTTAATAAAACCCACAATTATATAACAAATTCAAAGTTGAGAGACTTTTCTATAGTCCTATGTAGATAGGCACATAAGAACACAGGTCATGAATAGTCGAAGATAACAAACCAAAAACATCAAATGTGTGACATCACTGGCGACCGGACCTGGTTAAATTGCGAGCTCACGTGCAAGCCAAACAATGAGCAGAAATAAGGTCAAATGTTATCAATCAGACCATAACCTTGTCTGATATTGACTTTCAAATTTTAAGACTTGACCCACAAGTCACAACCTATGATATTTCAAACCTTTCCTACTTTATGCAAATTATTATTCTAATATTTTGCATTTATCAGTTGTAGTATCTTATTTTCATTTGGTCTCTACTGTATAATTATTGAATTTTATTGTACTAAAATACTAAAATAGTAGTTGGTACATCTTGCAAGCTTTTGAATTTTGAGCTGTTACACAACTGGCCTTCTCCTTTGATCTTGATCTTTGATTTGTTCCTTTCACGCAACAAATTTCATAGCTAATCAATTCACTTATGATTCCTCTTCTAGATGTATTATACCTTAAACAATACATACATACTTCATTCTGTTGCGCAATGATTAATAATTTAATATCTTACACTTTTTGTCGTTTCGTTAAACTTTATCTAATCTTAATAGCTATGCAAAAGCCCATTTGATTCTTGCATTGAATTAGTCGGGGCGGGAATAAAACCCGGCAACATAACGAGTATGTAAGAAGAATAAACGTGAAACTAGCATGCTGAAAAATCGAAAACATTAGTCATTAGAGGCATAAGAACTGTAGCAACTAATAATAGTCTTCTCTCTTTGAATTGTTTTCTTATGCTATTCATTATGAGCTCATCAACATGTCGAAAGTCGACATAAATATCATGAAATTTAAGCCAATGTACAAAATCTTTCAGAATCATGAATAGCTGTTGCCTGTTGGGGGCTGTTTACTTATAGTCATCTAGTTTCATCTTTTTGCCTAACTTTGTTTCATTTCGAGAACACGTGAAACATCGCAACTCAGATCGAATTTGGATATCACGCTCTCATATATTTTTCAACTTTCCGATATATAATATTAACGCCAATAATTGATGCTACCAAAATGGAATACAACTTAGTAAGTTTTATTTCATACTATGAAGACAAAGCTGGAGTTTTATTTTCTACCTTCATATGACAGCAATGTTAACTTCGTAATCATAGAGTTGAAAATGTGTTAACCAAATATTCTTCCAACTCATCGAATTATGCTATTTAGGCAGAAAACACTGCTGGGGCGCACACTGGGCCACAGGCCCACATCCTAGACCGAGACATGTCCAAGCTTAGGCCCACTTTATTTCGGTTAGGATCTTGACATTGTCCTACGTTGACTTTTCCAATGGGTCAAGTTTACACATGTGCGGGTTTGGATCGGATCAACGTCGTACCTCTGAATTCTGAATTTTTGATGCTAATCGTTGAACCGAAAATTCTTCCTTTCTGACCCTTAAATTGAAGGTACACTGTTTGGTAAAAGGAAAACGAAGGACATGAGACGGTCTAATCATAAGCTATGGCCAGAGTGCCAGACACTCGGACACATTTGGATGCAAATTCGGACGGGTCTTCCTATCGAGGTAGACTAGTAAGATTGTTACTGCAAATACGGATGCATCTTCCTTGGCAAAGATGTGAAAACACAAGCCATAAGAAGATTAAGTTCATGCACAAAAAGGAAGCATTTCCATGCACAGGATGAGCCGGCCGCTGCCCTCTGCTACAAATAGTTAGGACCGATGGAGGGAGCCTACGAGCAAGAAGTTAGGACTGCGGACACGCTTAAGGCGAAATGTGCTACAAATTACAAGACTAAAGTGATGGGATATTATTTCTGCAAGAGGAAATCTATGTTCTGGCAAACTAAACCAAAGTGAACTGCGTTCAAGTTTCTAACACAGCTTCTCTCAACCTGCTCACGAGCTCATCAACCCTGCTGCTTTGATACGGCGATAACATTGAAGTTCACAGAATTCGGATTTTTCTGAATGATGCCTTTAATGACCTTTGCTGCGTTCTGAAAAGAACAGAAAACCAGAAATGAAATACGCAGATTACAGTCTGTAGGTACTCTGAATTAGGCCAACTTAACATCAATGTGTATATCACAGTTGAGTACACCTCCATGCACAGCTATCCATTCATCAGTTGTCGCATATACTGATGTCCAGCAAAACTACAGCTTCTTTGCTCAAGTTGGATTTGGAGAATAAACATAGGGAAATAACAGCACAATAAATAATAATGCCAAAGTTCACAAAGTCAAGTTGGTTCTTAGCTATAACAGAAAATCTTCTTATCTACGGAAAAACTTCTGAAGGGCTAAGAACATGCTGAGATATGCATGTTTCATTTTATTTAAATTAAATCTGGCCTTTAATCCTCACTGAGATTTCCTATAGTTAAGTTTTTCTTCAGTCATTTGAATCTACTAGAGCACAAAAACGCTTACAAAGAACAAAAATGTTTGTTTCCCTTCATAACTCATCCAAACCTTAACAGCGTTAAGACAGTAGACACTCCAAATGCACAAAGTACTCAAAATCACGAGTATGCTACATAACATTTAAAACCAGATTCAGACAAGTTACCTGAAGCAACGTGTCGGGAGAGGATGGTCCATGTGATACTGGTCTTGCCCTCCTTCCATCAAGTTCATACAGTTCACCTGACAAGCAATAATAAAATTAGAAAAAAGGTAACACGGATAATATGTATGAGAAGATGTGTTTGAGCAAAAGCATGCTATACGGAAAAGTATTATACCATCAACACAAGAGAAGCAAATGAAATGAGTGTCCACATTATCTGAAGCCTGTCAGGGAAAAAAAGTCCAATTACACGAGAATCAAAAGATGATGAAGCTTTCATAGTACTTTATGCAATTTCACGTCTTGAGCAAAGATATTCAAAAACTTGTAGGAAAGCTAATAGCATAGTGTGCATAATACACATGGCCTGTTTTGATCGCCCCCTCCCCCCTAAAACCTACGAGAACAGGAAGGGAATGTCAACCTGCTACACAAGGTGACAATTAACCACAAGGACATGAGATACCTCATGGTAGCTTAAAGGTGTAACAGATAAGCCATCCCAAGAAGTCGATAAGCCTATAACAGGGGACAACAATATGACTACAGACAAATTCCTCGCATCACATCAAAAGAACCTCGTTGACATAATTAATTTTTTCAGGGGATCATGCGTAAACCATAAAAACAATAATGCAGGTTTCATTTTCCAACTACAGGGTAGCTTACCTCAGTATCACCAGCAGTAGCTGCTACTGAATGAGCGCTCTCCATTTCTGTATCTTTTTCAAGAAACAGAGCCCGCTGAAACAAATTAAAAATAATATGAGAATTGAGCTATTAGCACATTACTGTATATGCAAATAAAAGGCCAGCAATTAACCTCTGCAGGATTCATGCTGGCTGTGGCTTTATAGAATCTATCCAGGAAAGAATCTTCTCCTGAACCATGAGCAATGTGAACAAAAGAATCAATCAGAATTCATGATTGCCATTTGCCATATCACCAGCAAGTGAAGTTTGAAACACATTGGTAGCTCGCTAGTCGCTACACACGATAAATCTAAGGTCTTCTAACCAAACAGTCCTTGCTGTATGAAAGTATAAGAACTAATTAGTAATACTACAATTCTCTACCCAACATCATGAAAAAGTACTTCTGAGTAGCAGCCTTCTAATGATGAAAATTCAAGATCAATTGCTTTAACAGTTATTATTGCCCCAATAATCCTATCCTAGCTTCCCCAAAAACAGACCTATTTGTAATGCAATGAGACATTTGTAACTGGCTTAACATGACAGGCTTCATAGAATGCACAGAGTGAAGTATGAATACAACTATACAAGGAATTGACAAGCTCCTATGCTTAAACTCCTCCCATTTTGTAACATCATGAACATATTATCCCCAGAACCACATTATTAACTTTGGTCTTTTTTGTTGTTACTCCAGGTATATTTCTAGAGACGATAGAACTAGGTATTCTGGTTGGGACACAACCACTCAACAGCACTGTCAACAGAGAGAAGCTAAAGAAGGTAGCCCTCTCTGAGAAGCATTATGGAAGTAAAGCAAAATTAGAGAAAATCTGATAGTGCGAGAAAAAGCCCTTCTGTTTTACAATGTCAATGGCAATCACTACACTTAAGAAAGGGGCAAAATGCTAGGTACCTAAAACATATTTCCCCAAACAGTGAACTGAGAGAAGGGAAATAGAAAAACTTACGAAGCTTAATCTCAGAGGTGACATTGCCAATAGCATGCAAAAGCCCTACTGTGCCACATGCATTTCCCACAGTCTGCTGAGTGAAATAAACTTTCTTGTTGTACTCCTGGGGATGAAGCAAACCATTTAAATTCCATTAGCAAACAGCAAAAACCAAAAGTGTTTAAACTAACTGCATTCGAGAAAGCATCCAGTTTAGCCTTGCCAATAAGAAAAATAGATCAAAGATCAAGATACTGGCACATGACTGAAGGATAAATAATCATCTTAAAGTTTAGGAAAACTAATCACAAAATCTCCCAGATGTTGTAAAATTTTAAAAGGCAATCACCAAAAGTTCCAGGACTCCCAGCAACCATAGCCCATAGGATGCAAGCTAATGAACCATTCCCCACGGTGGTTAAGAGGGTGAGGAACTCCCCATGAAATGCAGGACTTTCTTTCTGACAACAGTTTCCAGAATATAGCCATAAAAGTACACCTCCAATTTGCAAAGAGCCTTATGTTCCTTTTGACTCTTGCATAAAGTGTAGCTGAATAGCAAGTGCTCCGCAACCATTTTTGGGGAAACCCAATGCTTCCCTCTCACCCACAAAGACGTTATCATAAAGTTCAGGAGCGTCTGAATATTGCAACTGTAAAATACATTCTACAGTCCTAAATGTGGCATTCTAAGCAGCAGAACCTTAGTACCAAAATAATGTATCAGGATTTTGAATTGAAAACTTAATTGGAGTGAAAGAAACCCTAAAGTAGTTACATACATATTCATCATATTATATTATCCCTATTACTTTGCAACTCTCTGCAGATTCACTCTTTGCAGAACCTTAAATAACTTTCGACAGATCAAGTCATCAATTATTCAGTCTTCAAACAAGAATTCCACCTTCAAGTTTCGTAAACATAATGACATCAACAAGAACATCAAAGTATCACTCATTAGCAAACAAACAAAGAAATGACACCTTCAACTACAACCATGGCTGTCTGTAGGTCTTACAAACTAATTTGGTTAAGAAATCTAAAATATTTATAGCAAAGCTACAGGCTAATATATAGAAACAGCCACACAGGTGAAAAACTCCAGCATCGAAACCTATCCAAGTGCCTAAACAAATCTGTGAGTAGTTTATTGCCAACTTGAAATTTCTAAATTTATCCATCATATAGGCTTGATGAAAAGACTAAACTAGACAGAAAGTCATCATACTACACCTTGGAACACAAAATTAAGAATGTGAGTATGTGACACATCCCTTATCACTACAATCATGACCCTCTACCCTGAAGCCTTTTAATTGCGTGGCAACAAGAAATTTAGGGTCTCGTGAAGACATTTATACAAGCTACACCTCCAACAACTACCATCCTGTCAGGAGTCCAGCGGCTATATTACTAATTTACTACGCCATTAATTTGCTCCAGACATGTCCTAAGGTGAGTAAGCAGAGTGACCCACTACCACTCTACCAGTATCTCAGAGACATTCAACAAGAAACTAATTAAAAATATCTTTTGAAAAACCAATATGCTTCAAACAATGTTATAATCTGAAACATATACCCAATCATTCAGTTTATAAATCGAAAATCTCTTCTTGCCAAACCAGTTAGTTTCTCTCTAACACAAAAAACTGCAACTCACCTTTTCAACACTGTCCTCCTTCACTCTCTCAGCTTCACTCTGCCAAGGAAAAAGTATTGATCAGTTAATGATAGGAAACGACAGCATCAAGTCTAAAACCTAGGCAACCAATATGCACTCCAATGTTGAACAGTCATATACCTCAGTTGTAAGGGGATAAAGGAAAAGCACGGCAAGAACAGGTTTTGGCACCATTGCGAGTAGCTCTTCATCCAAGCCGTAAACATCATTGCACTCAGCTTCGCCTTCAGGCAAACCAAGCCCCCACAGGAACTGCAATCCATAAAAAAGAAGCATCAGTCCCCAACTCCCCATTAATAGACATACCAAAACAACATGGATTCCATTTTCTCACAAGGGCAGTCAAAACTCTTAACAAAGACACTATCTTTTGCACTTTCCTATCGCAAAATCGCATACCCATTATAACATGACATGCTATAACCTACGATAAATTTCCTTCAAATGTATCGATTTCGACTTTCTTCTTCGTTCGAAGGAGACACAATGGGCAGCGTCACAGACAAGCTTTCACTAAAATTAATCACCTTTTAGCAAATAAATTCAATCATCAACTAGGGTTTTTTAACTAACAATCAAATTTCATGAAAAGTTGTCATCTTTCACTCTCTCGAATCAATAGATTGCACACCCAGAAATATAATCATGAATTGCATTAACTTGAGATGAAAACCCAACTAAAAATCCCACAAATTCAGTGAAACCCAGATGATAAAACGGGAATTATTCACAAAACTTAGCGTAAACTATACAATCGTAAACATAAACACATTTTAATAGTCATCTATTAACAAAATCAGATGACAAAACTTAGAATAGATAAAATTATAATGATCAAAGACCCAGATGAAAGTAAAAACCTGATTCATGACATCGGGGTTGGCTTCAAGAGGAAGCCACCTTTTTGCAGACGATCGTTCAGCCATTCTTCAGCGAGAATTGTTTTCAACTTTCAACTAAAAAAAAATAGATGAGATGAAAATTGGAAAGAAAGAAAATTTGGATTCTATGCTTTGCTAAAGAAAAACTCAGTTCTAGTTTTATAGTGGTAGCGTGTTTTTTAAACTGAAAACTTTGTTCATTTATTTATTTTCTGTTGGGCTTCAAATGCACCATAATTGTAGACGGGATTCGGATCCTGAGAGGTCGGATGTGGTATGACGGGTTGAAAACCTTATCGATTAAGCTAGCTGATTTAGTTTGAATCTTATAGCCTTTGTCTTAATTTCCCCGCTTAAGCGGTGGGGTTGGGTTGTATCGTTACAGCCTATGCTTGAAGTTCGTTGGGTAGACCACAACCCACGGCTGGCACGGGTGAAATGCGCTTCTAGTAGATTCGAGACTAAATGTGCGATGTCGGGTTGAAAACCTTATTGATTGAGCATAGCTGATTTGGTTGAATCTTATAGCTTTTGTCTAGTCTCCGTTTAAGCGGTTGGATTGGGTTGTGTTGTTACGGCCTACGCTTTGAAGTCCATCGAGTAGGCTACAACCCACGGCTAGCACGGCAAAATGCGATTCTAGTTCAGCCTGCACGTTTAGGTGAAGAGTGGAATACAAAGCAGTGGCATGATCCCAGATAAATTGATACATTACAATGTTCAATCACCAGTCAATGATCAGGTCTAATTTTACAACAGTGACCAGGTAATTCACTAATAGGCATGATATATGCAGACTCCTCGGAAAGATTCGATCGATTTACACGGAAGTAACCATTCTCGAAGCGCTCTTTGCACTAGGCCATGAGAGTAGTATTGTATGGGACAGCAGACTCCTCTTGGTAAGTTCCTACAATAACAATATGGATCTAACTCGATGCTTCTATTCACCAGAGTATATCGGCTTCCGTTTCTCAGCAAATGCTGCGAGGCCTTCTAATCGATCTTTGGTATGCAAAACATGTTCATAGCACTCTTCTTCTAATTTCAAAGCTGAGGCCATGTCCATATCAAGGCCTTCATTGATAGCTCGTTTCGCCATCTTCAAAGCCACTGGACCCTGTCAAGTGTCAATCACAAAATGAGTGAATACAGTTGAAAAAATAGGAACAAGGAAAAACAATCATCTGCTAGCCATTGGATCACAAGGTTTTAAGTTTCATGAATATGTCCAACCCATCCAACAACTAGATAAATGGGATTGAAATCTCAAAACAAATGACTTAGTGTTCTAAATTCTCCGTCTAATTTGGATTACCCACTCACACTGGTGCATTACTTGGGCACCCACGACGTAGCTCTACAATGCTCATTATTTACCACTACAATGTGGAGATCGGTTGCCCAGCTCCAAATGACATATTACGGTTTTAAAATACAGGTACACTCCTATGGTGGCTGTAGTCAATAGGAGAGTCCAGCTATTGGAAATTGCTTAATGTCGCTGAAATCGAAGGCCGGAACAGATGCGTCCTCGGGGAAAGATGTCTGAGATTACACACAACTTCTTAAAGGTGGTCAGTAGGAAAAATGTTTGTTATAGGGGTTTATGCTCGATCCAATATCAAGCAAAGAAACGCTAAAACATGCCACTGGAAAGCCCTTGAAGGCAAACCCTATGAACGAGTCCCCAAACTGAACATGAGCAGTCTAGGAGTGACTATGAGTTGATGTTTAGAGCACCAAACCAGTATGACTTTGTCGCTGTCATGCCCTAGAGTCCTAGACCATCACCGAGACTTCGTTCCCAAATTGATTGGGGACTTACTAAAGGTGTGACTTGAGCACAGGAATCCAATATGAGAACATTTGATGTTATAGACGAGCCAAGATCCAAAATTCCGGGCAAACCCCACCAAAACAAAGCCCCATGTCACATTGTCACCCAATAGTCCACACTCCACTCATCCAATACAAAGGCAAACCAAAATTTCCGTGCAACTTCATATTTTCCAATCTAGCATTCATATTTGACCCATTTTCCATCAACCCACCAAGTTTCAGCACAGTTGGTGCTCAAAGACGCACTCTAGAGACTAGAGGACAACACACCGAATGTCCAAAGGGAACACTTCCTGACTCCCGTACCATCCGAAACTCCCTCAAATCCGGACTGTAATTTCCAATGTAATTTCACTAAGGTAGCTTTCAATAGGTACTAATTTGTGGCAAACGAAGATGCTGATGTATGGTAGAAGCATAAAAACTTAAGTAAAAGCTGGTTTTGCGCTAGACATTTTTGTAACTATTTTCAGTGTCCAAGAGGCAAGCTGTTCCATATTTAATGACATAGGTTCATCCAAGGAAACTGGACTCACAAGTCACAAACACACAGTTATATGTAAAAGCTCATTCCAAAATTGACAGTCTTATAAAAGTACCAATGCCCCACCTTCCCCAATGAATGAGAAGGCAAGGAAAAAGAAGCATGTAGAAAGATTAAGTACCTTCTGATTTATTTCTCTTGCAAGTTCAAGAGCCTTGGAATAAGCAAATGCCGGAGGCATGCAATAGTTGATGAGACCTGTATCAAAACCCACAAATGTTTTGATCAACGATGATAAATTTACAGCAGAGATGTACACATTTCTAATCCAACTCACCCAATGAATAGGCCTCTGTGCCAGAAACTTTCCGACCAGTAAATATAAGTTCCTTTGCAATAGATTTTCCAACCAGTCTAGTAAGCCGTTGAGTACCCCCTGCTCTGCGAGATAAAAGATACACGCACAAAGATGAATCTGACAACTGGTGTTCATGTATTTCAGATATGAGTTTTAGATGGCTACACAGTGTTTTACACTATTATTCCCTACCAACCATGTATTTACATTGTCAAACCAAACATGCAGGACTGTAAAGACAAGAACCTATAATAGGCAGAAAGGTTGCAACCCCGCCGATTCAGCAAGAAAAACAGCATCAGATTGCCATGTTATAGTGAAATCAACCACATACCCAGGAATTATAGCGAGTCCAGTCTCTGGCAAGCCCAATACAGCATTTTCCCCTAGGCAAGCAAAAAGCACCCAATCACCATATTCAGTTGGTCACATTAATACAATACTATTGGAACGTACAAGCCCACACGATATTAAAGACTATCTATTGTTCTTTTTGTGTGCTGAGTTGTAAAGATCTCAGCTGTTTTAGGCTGGTAATAAAATAATCATGTCTAATATAAAGGTGTTGAGTCTCAGGGGTTACTTCAAGGCTAGAGAATTAAAACATACAGGGTGACAAAAGTTTTAAATTTCCCTAAGCAAATACATATGTGTAGGAACACAAAAGTTTCAGATAAAATAATTACCACATTGGAAATATCAATTACCACATATCCGGAGGTCGCACGATAAGGCCATTTCCAGTCCACCGCCTAGTGCTGCTCCTTCGATGACAGCAATGGTGGGAATATGAATTGCCTATGTAGAATTCAAGAAATTTCCAGTATTTAACACTACTGATCGAATTTAGTGTTATTAAAGAGCACTACTGTAAGTTCTTGAACAGGTTTCCCTCGATGTATAACATGTAGTGGGATCGAAAAATTCTAGTGCCATTTTATGGAGTTTTAGTGACAGACACAGCTTATGGGAAGGGCTACGAGTAGGTGATGTGTGGTGGAAGGCGTTAAAGAACTTCAATAACAGAAGAATCGTTCTCATATACAACCAAAGTACACCAATGATGTCCATGCCTCCATGGTAAAATTTTGAGCAAATTTAGCAATTATAAACGAAGTATACAGTCCACCATTTTTGTCAATAATGGCTGCGGAATAAAAATAGCCAATTTATATCTGGATGAGCCTAGAGGTCATGTTATGGATGTGTGTAGAATATTAAAGCCAAGAACTCTTTTAAGGTCTACAAAATCAACCGAAAACGTATTACACTTAATAGTGATGTGTGCGGAAGGCGTTAAAAAACTTCAAAAACAGAAGAATCGTTTCTCATATACAAAAAAAAAGTACATCAAGGACGTCTTTGGTAAAATTTTGAGCAAGTTCAGCAATTTAAAAAAAATGGTTAAAATTGGCTAAAAATGAAGTATATAGTCCACCGTTTTTGTCAAAAATGGTTTCGGAATAAAAACGGCCAAATCGTTTATGGATGAACCTAGATATCATATTATGGATAAGTGTAAAAAACTAGACCCATATACTCTTGGTAGGTGTACAAAATCCACAAAAATCGCATATTACACTTATTAGGTGACGTGTGCTGGAAGGCGTTGAAAAATTTCAATAACCAAAATAACTGTTTCTCATATACAATAAAAGTACACCAAAGATGTCCGTGGTAAAATATTGAGCAAATTTAGAAATTTTCCAAACACTGGTCAAAATTGGCTAAAAATGAAGTATATCACCATTTTTGTCGAAAATTGCTCAGGAATTAAAGCCACCAACTTTTTTATGGATGAACCTAGAGGTCATATAATGGGTGTGTGTCAAATATTAGAGCCAAAAAGTCTTGGCAATTATACAAAATCGACAAAAAAAGCATATTACGCTTAATAGGTGACTTGTGCCAGAAGCTGTTAAAGAACTTCAATATAAGAAGAATTGTTTCTCATATACAATAAAAGTACACCAAGGATGTCTGTGGTAAAATCTTGAGCAAATTTAGCAATTTTCCAAAAAGTGGTCAAAATTGGCTAAAAATGAAGTATATAGTCCACCGTAATTGTCGAAAATAGCTCAGGAATTAAAGCCGCCAATTTTTTTATGGATGAACCTAGAGCTCATATAATGTATGTGTGAAAAATATTAGAGCCAAAAACTCTTGGCAGCTGTACAAAATCGACAAAAAAAGCATATTACACTTGATAGGTGACTTGTGCCAGAAGCCGTTAAAGAACTTCAATATGAGAAGAATCGTTTCTCATATACAAGAAAAGTACACCAAGGATGTCCGTGGTAAACTTTTGAGAAACTTTAGCAATTTAAAAAAAACTGGTCAAAATGGGCCAAAAAAGAAGTATATAGTCCACCGTTTTTGTCGAAGATAGCTTCGGAATAAAAACGGCCGAAATTTTTATGAGAAGAATCGTTTGGTCATATAATGGGTGTGTGTAAAATATTAGAGCCAAAAACTCTTGGCAGTTGTACAAAATCGACAAAAAAAGCATGTTACACTTAATAGGTGACTTTGGGCCAAAAGCCGTTAAAGAACTTCAATATGAGAAGAATCGTTTCTCATATACATTAAAATTACACCAAGGATGTCCGTGGTAAACTTTTGAGAACATTTATAAATTTTCGAAAAACTCGTCAAAATTGGCCAAAAATGAAGTATATCCACCGCTATGGTGCTCGGACTCGGATCGGAGTATCCGAGTTGGACTCGGATCCGAGTGTCGGACACTTTTTCTTCTCAAAACGGGGATACGGGTACGCGGTCAATAAGTACCCAATTTACTAATTGGACACGGTCAAAGTATCCTATTTTCCATTTTGGACACTGTTTTTAAGTATCCAAAGATAAATGTAGGACTCGAAATGCAGATTTTTTATTTGAAATTAGAAAAAAAGAGTTGAAAATAAAATAAATAGATAACAGAAAACAATTCATGTGGTAGTCCCAATACCAGACTCCACCACTTTAATAAGCTTTTAATTTAAGAAAAAAAAAAGTCCATATGGTAGTCCCAATACCAGACTCCACCTACTTTTTGTGCAAAAACTTATAATAAAACTATTTATTATCTTATTTTTTGTGCCCAACAGCCCTCTTCAATTCCTGTAATACTATATTCTCTCACTTATTTCTTCACCTCACTTTGTCTTCTCCGCGAGCTCACATGGCTATGGCTTCCAAATTCTGCAAATCTTAGCTCACGAACTCAGTTTGACTTCGACGTGTCCGGTTGTCACTTTGACCGACCGGACGCGTATTTCGTGTCCGTACCCAAGTCGTGTCGCGTCGACACTGGTACTCCGGGCATAAGTGCCGCGTCCGAGCACCATAGGTCCACCGTTTTTGTCGAAAATGGCTCCAGAATAAAAGCAGCCGATTTTTTTATGGATGAACCTAGAGGTCATATTATGGATGTGTGTAATATATTAGAGCCAAAAACTCTTTTTAAGTGTACAAAATCAACAGAAAACGCATATTACAGTTAAAAGGTGACGTGAGCGGAAGGCGTTTAAGAACATCAAAAACAGAAGAATCGTTTCTCATATATAGAAAAAATACATCAAAGATGTCTGTGGTAGAAGTTTGAGCAAATTCAACAATTTTCAAAAAACTGATCAAACTTGGCTAAAAATGAAGTCTATAGTCCACAATTTTTGTAGAAAATGGATTCGGAATAAAAACAGCCGAAATTTTTATGGATGAACCTAGAGGTCATATAATAGGTGTGTGTAAAATATTAGAGCCAAAAACTTTTGGCAGTTGTACAAAATCGACAAAAAAAGTATATTACACTTAATAGGTGACTTGGGCCAGAAGCCGTTAGAGAACTTCAATATGAGAAGAATCATTTCTCACATACAATAAAAATTACACAAGGATGTCCGTGGTAAACTTTTGAGAAAATTGAGCAAATTTCAAAAAACTCGTCAAAATTGGCCAAAAATGAAGTATATAGTCCACCGTTTTTGTCGAAAATAGCTCCAGAATAAAAACAGCCGATTTTTTTATAGATGAACCTAGAGGTCATGTTATGGATGTGTGTAAAATATTAGAGCCAAAAACTCTTTTTAAGTGTACAAAATCAAACAGAAAACGCATATTACACTTAAAAGGTGACGTGAGCGGAAGGCGTTTAAGAACATCAAAAACAGAAGAATCGTTTCTCATATACAAAAAAAATACATTAAAGATGTCTCTGGTAGAAGTTTGAGCAAATTCAACAATTTTCCCAAAACTGGTCAAAATTGGCTAAAAATGAAGTATATAGTCCACCGTTTTTGTCGAAGATAGCTTCAGAATAAAAACGGCCGAAATTTTTATGAGAAGAATCGTTTGGTCATATAATGGGTGTGTGTAAAATATTAGAGCCAAAAACTCTTGGCAGTTGTATCGACAAAAAAGCATATTACACTTAATAGGTGAGTTAGGCCAGAAGCCGTTAAAGAAGTTCAATATGAGAAGAATCGTTTCTCATATATACAATAAAATTACACCAAGGATGTCCGTGGTAAAATTTTGAGAAAATTTAGCAATTTTCAAAAAACTCGTCAAAATTGGCCAAAAATGAAGTATACAGTCCACCGTTTTTGTCGAAAACGGCTCCAGAATAAAAACAGCCGATTTTTTTATGGATGAACCTAGAGGTCATGTTATGGATGTGTGTAAGATATTAGAGCCAAAAACTCTTTTTAAATGTACAAAATCAACAGAAAACGCATATTACACTTAAAAGGTGACGTGAGCGGAAGGCGTTTAAGAACATCAAAAACAGAAGAATCGTTTCTCATATATAGAAAAAATACATCAAAGATGTCTGTGGTAGAAGTTTGAGCAATTTCAACAATTTTCAAAAAACTGGTCAAACTTGGCTAAAAATGAAGTATATAGTCCACCGTTTTTGTCGAAAATGGCTTTGGAATAAAAACGGCCGAATTTATTATGGATGAACCTATATAATGGGAGTGTGTAAAATATTAGAGCCAAAAACTCTTGGCAGTTGTACAAAATCGACAAAAAAAGCATATTACACTTAATAGGTGACTTGTGCCAGAAGCCCTTAAAAACTTCAATTTGAGAAGAATCGTTTCTCATATACAATAAAATTAGACCAAGGATGTCCGTGGTAAAGTTTTGAGCAAATTTAGTAATTTTCAAAAAACTCGTCAAAATTGGCCAAAAATGAAGTATAGTCCACCGTTTTTGTCGTAAATGGCTCCAGAATAAAAACAGACAATTTATTAATGGATGAAGCTAGAGGTCATGTTATGGATGTGTGTAAAATATTAGAGCCAAAAACTCTTCTTAAGTGTACAAAATCAACAGAAAACACATATTACACTTAAAAGGTGACGTGTGCGGAAGTTGTTAAAGAACTTCAGAAACAGAAGAATTGTTTCTCATATACAAAAAAAAAGTACATCAAGGATGTCTCTGGTAGAAGTTTGAGCAAATCCAGCAATTTTCGAAAAACTGGTCAAAATTGGCTAAAAATGAAGTATATAATCCACTGTTTTTGTCAAAAATTGCTTCGGAATGAAAACGGCCAAATTGTTTATGGATGAATCTAGAGATCATATTATGGAAGTGTGTAAAATATCACAGCGAGAAATTCTTGGTACGTGTACAAAATCGACAATTTCGCATATTACACTCGATAGTGACGTGTGGAAGGCGTTAAAGAACTTGAAATACAAAATAATATTTTATCATATACAACAAAAGTCCACTGCCTAGTGCTGCTCCTTCCATGACAGCAATGGTGGGAATATGTATTGCCTATGTAGTATTCAAGAAATTTCCAGTATTTATCTCTACTGATCAGATTTAGTGTTGTTAAAGAGCACTACTATAAGTCCTTGAACAGGTTTTCCTCAATGTATAACATGTAGTGGGACGAAAAATTCTAGTGCCACTTCATGGGGTTTTAGTGACGAAGACACTGCTTATGGGAAGAACTACGAGCAGGACTATTGGAAACATTTCCTTTAGATATAGCCTGACCAATCATATACAAATGCAGTTATAATTTTAACGCAGTAGCATGAACTAACACAATTCTTCAAAATATTGGTTAGATAATGAAACCATGCACACTTTCACAACAGAGGATATGAAAGGATACAAACCTCTAAGAGTGAAAATGTCGATCTCAAATTATTGACAAAACTTTGAACTTCCGTCGGAGTCATTAACTTTCTTTCCTGCACATACACCTCACATAGTGAACCCTGTCTCATGATAACTGAAGCACCAAAAACAAGAAATGGAACGATGACAAAGACTGCACACTGGACAAGTTGGTCGTTCTATTTGAGGAAGACATTAACTATCCGAAGATGCTATTGCAGTACCTTCAAATCAGCACCAGCACAGAAAACCTTTGGAACAGAACTGGATATCATCATGACTTTCGCAGAGCGGTCTTCGTTTAAAATTTGGAGACTGTGCTGCAAACTTTTGAGCATATCCCTCCCAATGGCATTTTTGGCTTCTGGCCTATCTAGGTTAAGCTCGACAATACCTTGCAAGATCGTGTTCAACCATCAACAAAATTATCCAAAGTCATTATAAGAATAACCAATGAGTTTATTAGAGACAAAGCCCAGGAAACAACACTAAAACAGCAGAAAGATGCATACAATTCATTTGATACTACAATAGAGAAACAATTGGGGGACTCGGATTTGGTTTGGGCAAGACATTACTCGACTCTCAAAGGGAGTAAAAATATCGGCGATTTCAACGGGCATGCAAAACTAAATACCCCAACCCACATCCGTAGAATATGGTCTCGGACCGAGTCCACTAGTTTATCAGCTAGTGGAGCTACTCTTGTGATCGCCAATTGGTTTTAAGATGGAATCCCACTTGGCTTGTGAGAAGTCTAGCTATGATTCAATCAGCTTCACCAAAACGCCACCATTTCAACACCAAATTCGCAGCTTACACCGCAAAGAATCAAACTTTCATAGACGATCAAACATAATACAACGTAAAATTCACGCTTCACAAAAAACATCATCTCATCCAACTTGGAATAAACAGATTCGTCCAATTAATCCCCCCAAAAATGCAGAAAATAACTCCAACTTATCAACTTTCTAGCTTAATCATATAAAAGAAGCAAAAATTAGGGTTTATAAGATGAAGGAAGCATAAGAGAGAAGAGTACCGGAATCAGAATCGGAGAGTCGTCGGAGTTTGACGGAATCGGAGATAGAGTCTAAGATAAGACACCGGAAGCTCTGCAACTGCCATTGACGGGTGAATCGTCGACATTGTTGACCAATTGATCTACCTATTCCTGGTATTCCCACCATTTTTTTTTTCGCCCAAAATGTATAGAAATGGTGATAAATGATCACTGAGTCTGAGTCAATCAGTCAATAATATAATATAGAGGACTAGTTTTAAACATTTTCCGCAACTAGAGGTCTAACGTTTAGACAAAAACAACACTTTGTTGCATTTTGCCGTGAACGATGAGACGTAAGCAAGTCGATACAATCGGGTTTAGCAAAATTGACCATTTACTAAAGGTGGGTAGGTTTGATTTGTTGTGTCGACTGTCGAGTCCGACTAAAGCAAATTAAGGTATGATTAGCAAAAATAACTTTCTACCCATCTGCTATAGGCGGGTAGCTATTCAACTTAATCAAAAATAAAAAATGTGCTCGTAGTAGATTTATAATGCTCCCTACTTGTCTAAAATCACTAAGTCTCATAAAATGCGGTCTCTCAATAATTTATTGAGAGACCATTATCCTTTGTTAGAAGTGACTCTTTTTACCTTATTGTAAGCATGATAATAGAATTAGTGATCGCATTAGTTTATTATTATAAATCACATTATTTATGATTTTGGAGGATCGCGTGATATAAATTTAGCTAAAATTTATAAAGTAACCCCATTGCAAATCATAGATAAGTGTCAAGGTCCTTAACTAAAACGATTACCAAAAGTATTATAATGATCACTAATTATATAAACAGGGTCACGATGTAAATTACATGGCTGGTCTCTCAATAAATTATTGAGAGACGGTCTCCCACAAGACCAATTTGTGAAAACATTAGACAATTTTAAGTGTAAATCTCTTTAAGTTTTAACATTCGACGTAAAAAATAAATACAAAACGGGTCATAGTTTGACTCAAGTTCGACACTCATGGACATTAAGCAGGCCAGCAGCGTATAAGCCAGTAAAACTTACACAATTCCAGTTGATGGTCCTTCATGCTTGAACATATAAGAGTACGACCCTGATAGAGGATAATACAGGAATATACTAAACTCAACCCTTTAACGTCTCCCTCGATCATTATTCCAATTTGAGGCAAACAACAGACCATTTGAGCAATACTTGGCCTCGCTTGATCACTGCCTTGCATCAGTTACCGTGCCTACTTTGGCCAATCATCATTCATCAGTTACCAACCTAAACAAGGTTGCTGGCCAGCAAGAGCCCTGACTTCAGCAGCGGTCAATGCCAGTAACAACTAACACCTACAGGCAGTCAGGCACTGTATACATGTCTTGACTAGACTAAATGCACAATTTCAGATGACAGGCCAAAGTTGCATGACAGAACTATTTTCTGCAAAAGGCGATTCTACAAACTCAAGGAGAAAGAACTTCTAGTAGAAGTCGGTAGCAACAAATCAGAGCCCCTCCAGAAGCTAATTTATATCTTAACAACAGGCTCAGTTCTTCACATTACGAAAGTGGTCTTATGCAAGCACACATAAAGCCACAGATTCTACACGATTTAGCTATGCTCACAAGTTAAGAGATCACCAGTGGCACGAGAATGACATAGGGTCATCTGCAGCTCAATTTCAGATTTTCTGAAATAGAAGCTTTGGGTAAGAACTTTAGCATTCAACAAATATTGTAACAATGACTGTTTACATGAACAACACTGAGGCAATCATATTTCACAAGGGCCATCCACTTTCTAGCAAGGAAGACAAGCGATCTATCCATTTACATCATGCTGAACAAACTACAAACCGACTAAAAGTAACATTGCTCAAATGAGCTACTAACACTAAATTGAGTAACAGATCAGCATCACAGAGTCACTGCACTACCAACTTAAAAAAACAGAAATACAGTTGTATCAGCATCTAAGAGTTCTCGGAAGTAGGTAACAAGGGTCAAATGAGCTACCAACCACGGCTAATCTGTTCCAGTGTTAAGGTGATCACACATTTAGCATGAGCACACTACAGTGTGTTAACCACTGGTAGTCAATTCCAGTATGCAAGTAATCACATATCTAGCATGAGCAATGAGCATACCACATTGTGTGCATGCATAACCAGGAAATCAATGGAAAACAAAGAAGGTTAGCATATGGAAAGAGCTTTCTTAACCTTCAGCTTAAACATTGCGTAACAGCTGATCCAACAATACAAGGGGAGCAAGGAAGAAATGCTTCATGAAACAAATAGAAAAGAAAGATTTACACTACATCAACAATGTCGACAATGCCCTGAACGCTGAGCATTGCCAGCCACTGACATAGAACGGCCGCACATGCACCTTTGTCTTTCCAAATTTTCTCAGAGGAAGCATCACAACTGATCAATGTTATCATAATTAACCAAACTCTGAATGCAAGAATTATAAAATTAACCCTCAAGTAGGAGTGTATCGATTCAAAGAAACACGAGACACTTCAACAAAAATATTCAACAAAGTCGAATAACAAAAGATTTCATAACCTGGAACATTATCAACATATCCAAAAGACCGAAAGTACTTGACAAGTTGACATCATGTATGTAACTGCTAGATTGCTAGAGCTAAGCAATGGCCACAACTATACAACAAAATTGTGCCCATCACATCACTCATATTCCATATCTCCTACAAGGCCACTAAACCCTAAATTGGCCAACTACAATCAGCTAGGATGTTGCATTTACACATCATAGTACAACAACAAAAAAAACACTACACACTAAAGATAGTGCACTAACATCATCATACCATAGAAAGTGACATCAACCCAACCATAAACTTCTCAAAGAAGATACAAAAACTCCAAATCTCCACTTCATGATTGTTGGGTCACCATGCACACCAAAAAAAATCCCATCCCAACATCAATCAAGCAACCTCGAGCCTATGCCAAGCCACAAGAGGCTGACCAGGCTTCCTCCTCAACTTAAACTCAAACATCAAATTATTCTTCAAACCCCTCTTAGCCTTACACTCAACAACCCTATACAACCCATCATACACATACGTAATTTTCGGTGTCGAATCCCCATACCTAGTACCAAACCTAACTCCCTTGACAACCCTAACATCCAACCCAAACTCCTCACTGTTTCTCAATGCAAGATTCCCTCTTTCCATCTTCTGATCCTTTGGATGCTCATCCTCCTTCCCATAGATTCCCCCTTCTCCAACGTAACTAAGAAGCTGCTCATCTTCATTAATTTTGTCCGGATAACCCTCAGTGGCAACAATGCAGGTTGCAACCAAACCTTGTGGCGTAATCTTGAAGTCAATCCCATTCTGGCTTCGGCTGTGTAACCCTACTATCATAAGCTCCACCCGATACACGAAACAATCACCGATATCGACACCCGGAATCGAACCGATGACCCTCTTGACCTGATTGGGTATAATCCCCTGCTTCTTAAGCTCCACCATTGCCATAAAATCAATCCTGTGGGTCCCTCTCTCTGCCTTTGAAACCCTAGAAAGTTCCGTACATCTTTTCCTGAAAATATCAAGTAATGCCCTAATTTCCTCTCTCTCTCCTCCTCCTCCTCCTCCTCCTCCATAATTTCCGCCATTGTTGACTAATACAAGCTCCCCTGTTTTCATAATTTGGGTTTTCTTGATCTTTACGTTTGTTTTCGGCTTGCTCTTCGACGCTGACACTTTCCGCCAGTTGGCGAACCCAGGATTTGGGTTCTGGGGTTGCGAAATTTCAAAAGCCGATTTGGGTTGTGTTAGTTATAAGTCGTGTTGGCTCACAAGCCACAAA
>JBBYHQ010056745.1:0-31372 GCA_038382645.1 Spergularia azorica | reverse complement strand
TCTTAGAAGGAAGCATAACACCCTTTACACCCAACAATAACAAAGCATCAGTAGTGTACAGTTCCAGACTATCCGTTTCACTGAAAACACTATCCAGTAAACAATACGGAAAGCTGACAAGTGACAAGTACAGCAGACAAATCCACATGATAGTACTTGATGCTGCAGAATCGGCATAAAGCAACGGTTACACTGTCCCATGTGGCACCTTAAAATTATGTGAAATGGTCAAATTCGAGACAAAGGGGAGCTTCAACACCTCTTTAACCGATTTACCCATCCTTTTGGGCATATATAAGTATATAACTCATTCAAAAAAGCACAGATATGGCCAACACATAAGATGTTTCGAATTTCACTTGAAGATACGTTTATGATTCCTGTCAATTGGAAGAGTTCTCTTCATGAGATAAGCTCAGCTCTACAGTCCTCATACACCTATAGCACGGCCTTATATTATTAAAATTTCTGACATTTTCGTGCACTAACTAAGCATCGCACCAGATATGTAGAAAGTACTTGCCTGCATCCAACCCTTCCATTCCTCAGTCTGGTGTCGATTTAAGTACAGCATTGATTTACCAGAAAAGGCTGACTTGTCTTGGTGTTTCTTGAGTGAAGTCATTGCTGAAACAATTATCAAGATGGCGTACAGAAACAAGAAAAGATCACGATTGTAGTTCTGCCAAAAAGAGTGAAGAGGAAAATGTTAGCTACTACACAAGTGAGCGTCTTACAAGTGTTAGATTAGAAAGAAGACAAGCCAAATAAGAAAATATTAATTTTAATAACAATAAAAAATGCGGTGCAGTAAACCCTACTGCAGGAATAAGAGAAGTTACCCAATCATTTTTAGCTTACATTGAATTGAACGTAAGATTATACACTAGTCATTTGTGAGAATTTGAATGATGATTTTGGTCAAGAGACGGCACATACATGTACTACACTATAAATGCAGCATGCATTAAAGTCCACAAAAGATTCTAGTGAGATCCAGAGATAGTTTTAGACTTAAGATAAACACAGTATATTGTATGAGGTTAAGGCTGAAAAGTAGAGAACTCCGTATTTCAGGAATTGTATATTCCTAAATTATAACTCTTGCAGTCATCTCAATAAGCATTAGTTTCCACTAACAAAACCGCCACATAATAGAACTACAGTGGTTTCAATTAATGAGGTAATTTGATTTTGTTGTTGTGTTGTTGCTCAGTTATATCAATCACAATACTATCAGTACAGCTACACATAATGTTTGAAATAAGATGATGACCGATAGATGTTCTCTACTGTCCCCTGAATAGCTGCCAGCAAAAACACAAGAGATTCTCACTAACTGAAACTCGCACTGCGATCAGCTGACAGTTTGTATGTTCACTGTTTTGTCAACAATATGGAAATTTAAATGCTAGTTATGGCAAGAAAGACACTCATACACATTGAAGACCAACAAATTCTGTTTGTGCTATCCCTAAAGTCCTAAACCCCCAAAGCTTACGTCTAATATCAAATAAGCCAAAGCCCCGGTAGAGTAGTAGACATAAACAAGCTGATCAACCATGGAGGGTGAAGTGATGTTACTGTTATCATAAAAATATTGGGTGAAAAGGATGCAATCTGGCAAGTACGTGTACAAAGAAGAAGAAGAAGAAGAAAAACCTTGGTAGAGTCTCCCAGAAGATTTGTGCGATCACAGATGTAAAAGTATGCCGTAATAATTCCAAACTCAGCCCTATAAATAGATGTGTCATCACAAGATTAAGTTTAAAAGGTAGATGACGGGCAAAAAACCGAAGGAAAAGGAAAAATAAATAAAGAAAAGAAGAATGACAGTGTAATGTAATTCATATATGCACTTAAACAGCTTACATGGCTCTCAAGATTAACCGGTTCTCCATCAAAAAAGTTTCATCCATAGTCACAAACCTGAAGGCACCAAGGGGTCAGTGAGAACCAACATAGCATGGCTGAAACAAGGTGAAAAATGCAGAACATGAGGAAGTTACCTAATTATGTTGGACTTGATGGTTGAAGAAGAGAACTTTGGTGAGGCTGATTTTGCAAGGCCCCCTTCCAAGAGCACTGCACGATCATCATCCTTCGCAGCTTCATTTCCCAATTCCACAAGATTACTATCCGAATGGCTGCCATTATAAGGTTTAATTACATGAGTTTAAAGTTTTCACTGTTTTTTTAACAGAAGTCAGATTGATATGACTCATGTCAGAACCGAAAATACTGATAGATAATCATTAACAGCTTGATCACATGTCTTTTGTTGCAAACTTGATAGAATCCAAGATACAACACTCAACACAACACATAAATGCTACACCTAATTACCAATAGCATTAAGATGTGCTATTCTTAAAGATATTTCAAAAACGACAATCTCCTAAAAGGTTACGTTCCAGTTCAACTAGATGCCAAAATGCCATCATTTCGGAACCCCAAAAAGATCTATGCAGCAATCCATTCTCCATCAACAGTGAAAGATGTTCATACAACATAATCATAACTCTTGGTACATCTAATTTAGCTATTGCTGAGTCTTCAATCTTCACTAGTCTTTAGATAGCTTCATAGCTTGCAAACCATGTCTTCACAGACACTATTAGAAGTTGTAGCGGCATATCCCTTGTTATGTGATTGTCTCGACAGCACAATAATAAGTAGACCCATCAGCCATCATAGAATTTCCCGACTCATCAACCAATTTGCTTTCATCTGGGTGCTGACTTAGCCAGTCACTAGGTGTCAATTATAATTACATCTCAATACATTTAATGTTACAGGAGTGGGCTTCATGTCAGTACGAAATGTTTAGGTAGTCATGTAACTGAACTATCACTATGCATATAATCCCCAGAAGAAAGTAACTACGTGGCTTGTAAGTGTTATAGTTCAACTTAGCAAGATGATAGATTAAAACAAAAGGTACAAATTTAAAACTTTCAATTTGCCAAAAGTCGAATAAAAGCCTCCATCTTATAATTGATAAAAGCAGTTGACTAAGACTTCACTACCCTGTTTCTAAAATAAACCCTGAATTTCCCAAAGCAGAGTTGAAATCAAATGGTAATTCGGCCCCTATTGAAACTTCTAGAGGAACCATGTATATTACCCAAAACATATCAAGACATTTTACTGTTAACAGCAGATCCCCTACAATGCCTTCGAGTAGGAAACTCAATTTCAGTAACCCAGTTTCAGCACGCATCGCTGCAACCTGACTTGTGAAGCAGCGACAACAGCATCAAAAATGGAAATTACTGGTTACACAACATAAAAGACATAGGAGCAGCCATGCACACCAAACCCAAACCTTAAAATAAGAATATAGCGATGTAGAGAAACTAGAAGAGGATAGGAAGGGGTGAAACGAGGTGAAAAAGGCAAGGTGTTATGGCCCACAAATACACTGAATAATTATTAAACAAGGTGGACGAGACGGCCTATCAGAACCAACTTGATATCTAATAAAATGGTAACATTGAAAATTATTCTATTGGAACAAGTCTTTCCAACCTTAAACCATCAAACTTTAGAACAAAATGGACTCACACTTTAGAATGAGATGAGGACCTCTTGTATTCCAGAATCTCAGCATATATCCAAGCAACAAGTGTAGGAATAAAGCCTAACAGAAAAGAAACCTGCACATGAACAGAGCAGGGCATAAGCAAACAGGTAGCTCAAACACATGAAAGAATATAACACATTTTTACGGGAACAAATTTATCAGCTTTTCTTCATTATAGCAGAGCGAATCTGCAATACAGGGTGACCCAGAAATAAAAAACGGAAATCCCACATACAGGGTGGAACGGCACTATGCTAGCAAATTCAACACTAGATTGAGTAGTAGCTAATACCAAAAAGTTACTTGTTATCTACTGAGAGATTCTATTCCTCATCGAAGAATTTACATGAAAAAGTAAGAAGCTTTAAGTGATTTACTGAAATAACAATGTAAATTCGATAGGCTGCGAGTGTTCCAGATGTCATGCTCCAGGCAAGATTTCACTAAGTCGAGGGGACAATACCACGAAGCATAAAATTTTTGTCTCGACATCTCGATGTTTCCCTACACTCTTCGAAACTACACTTACAAAACATAGCACTCAACTCTAAACCGATTCCAAAAATAGTCTACCAAGCCTAGCTCAACGAAAGAAACAGAAACAGCAACAGCAACACTGGTCTACGATCCGACGGTTTGAGATCAGTGATCACAATGTCTCGGTCTAATCGATATATATACTAGCACTTGAACTTGGATGCAATAGAGCCAAAGTAACAATTACGACAAAATTCGCGCTAACTCGCCTACACATTCCCCCCATCCAATCAACACCACACTACAAAATTCACTACAAGTTACACACATCAATCACTAAGAATTCAACGATACGCTTCATCAACAACAAGATCTACAGAAACAACTAACATTACTAAAACGATATCGATATCGAAATCGAAAACTAATCAAGTAAATCAAACACCAGATAATCATACCTGACCGGCCGTAATTGGCCCAGGATCCACCACCGCCATTGTTGAATCTCTCTCCCAACTTGATCAACTCACTCAATCCAATCCACACTGTTAAATCAAAATCAAAATCAAAATTAAAATCAAATTAATTACTCCAAAATCAAATAAAAACAATCACAATTATGAAATTAAGTACAAATCATAGATCAAGAACACTGAAATCTCAGAATTACCTAGGAGAGAGAGAAAATGAGAGAACAAGCTAGAAAAACCCTAGAAAAACAGAGGTCAAATTAAGCAATTTAGAGAGATAGAGAGAGATCTGTTGCTTAAAGAAAGGGGAAAATGTCGGAAGAAATGTCAATTGTTAAAAACAGTTAGGAAGTATGCGTCGGGTAGCGTGTTATCTACAGTTCCGCCATTGAAGAAGAATGTCGCAATCAGAAAGAAGAAAGGAAACTTCAAGAAGAAGTGTTGTGATAGAGTTAGTAAAATGACGAGGTTGGAAATGGTACGGTGGTGGGTGGGTAATGGCGGGGTTGGTGTTGTCGGTTCGTTGATGTTTGGCGGAACACTGTTTGTTAGAGAAAATGATAAGTGAAGAAAATTAAGAGAAAGTTACTTCATCTATGAATTTTTTTTTTTTTTTTTTTTGGGGGAGTGTTTTTGTACAACGTAATTAATTATTAATGTAATAATGTAATAATAGTATAGTGCTAATTATGAAATTATTTAATTGATTGATTGACATTTGACTCATCTTTCAATGCAATGAATATATGATGAGATTTTGGGATTAATAATTGGTTTGATGATTGATAACGTGTGGTAGTGTGAAGATGGTGGAAATAGGATGGGAAATTGGTTAATTGGGTATTGCCAAGGACTGAATTATTGCCTCGTCTTTTCTTTCTCTATTATTCCAATTTTTAAGGCTAAAAAGGTAACGTTTGATCGATTTAAAGAATAGTGTGTGTCAAACAAAAAAAAAAATTAAAAGAGAGTGAGTGTTGATTAGATATGTTCAGTTTAGGTTAGAATACATCTGTTCAATATAGGTCAGATTAGATTTATTCAATTTAGGTCATATTAGCTCTCAAAACTTTTAGTGATCCGTTTTTATGAATAGTCCCTAAGTATTAGACGCATCATTATAGTAAAGGCCCCTTATAAATGAACTGAAACTTTTTTATCTAGCTATCTAATCTAAAGTGATCTCAATGTAAATAAGTTTAATCATACAAGGTTTAAACCATTGAAATGGACATTTCTTTCGTAATTGTTAACAATAGGAATAGAAGGTGGAAACTCCACGGCAACAAAAGATAGTATTCGGCGTCATGGATCTTAGGCATGAGTTTGGTGGGATCAGTTTCTTACCTTTAACCCGACCCATTTTTTGGCCTGGGCTCTTCCAGTTCCGTCGTTCTCAAACTAAGTAATCAAGCATATTGACAGAGATTTAGCCCTTATATTTTCCTCTTATTTTTTAGCACAAGGTGACACCCTAATTAGTAGAAGGACTTAATCAATTCTCATGTCACATCTAGTTGGGTGTTGCCCTAATTATGGTCCAAACTCAGTTTGATTCCAGGCTGATGATGTCCGGTCCAACAAAATCATGGATCCCTTTTCCACTCCATTTCGATTTTGCAACGGAATATTTTAGTGTACACAATTCAAGGATGGATCGGTAAGTAACATGTTTGACATTTTTTTTAGGCAAATTTAATGAAAATAACCCACCGTTTGCAACATTTTCATGGAATAACTCAACCTTTTCACCTTAACAAAAATAACCCAACGTTTTACTTCGCGTCACACTAATATCCCGAACCGGCCAAAGTGAAATTTCTCGCACTCCAATTCTCAAGGGGCCATTTTTTATTTGCACAAATTTTTATGATTTTTTCCTTAGCAGTTTTCTTTACCTAGCTACATCGCTCTAATTATTTACCCTTTTTGACATTTAACTTTTGTCTTCTTCATTGGTTAAATTGTCAAACATATAAAATCCCTAAATTAAATGGACAAACATTTTTATCATGTAAATGAATGTTTGAACAAAAACAAAATAAATTTTTATTTGAAGGTAGTTGTGATTTTGATCTAAGTTCATTTCTATTGAGGTTGAGTAGATATGTTGTAGATATAAAGGGAAGGCCAGGTAATTATTATAAATTATTTATTAGAAAATGGGGGAAAACACAAGGGGAAAAAATCGTCAAGGAAATAATCACATAAATTTGTGCAAAGTTGCCTTTTTTTTTTTCTTATTATTTAGCCCCGGCCCTTGGGATTTGGAGTGGGCGAAATAATCCTTACTTTAGAAGGTTTGGGATATTAGTGTGACGAGAAGTACAACGTCGGTTTATTTTTGTTAAAGTGAAAAGGTTGGATTATTACATAAAGATGCTGCAAACGTTGGGTTATTATCATTAAATTTGTCTTTTTTTATACAGTATTTACTCTTTTTTTTTAAAAAGTAAAAAGATAGTAATTATTTTTCTGCACCAAATACGCCAATCACCCCAAAACCGACTTGATCGAACCCAAAGTTCGGTCTGATTTTCGATCCTCTTTCTTGAAGTATCTGGTTCATTCTAATCCGATGCACACCCAGGGGCGGACCCAAGAATTTCGGTACGTGGGGGCAAAAAAAACCAACGCGATACTACAAATAGTAAAATGATTGTCATTGTTACATAGCGTCAATCATAAAACCAAACTAAACAAAAAAAACATTTTTTGAAGAAAAGTACAATCGAATCATCAATAAATAATAAGAAATTGGGAATTTAGTGTGAGAAAATTACTTCGAAATTGTTTTGTTCATTTTTGGTGGGTTTTCTCGAGGCTGAAACTTGAAAGGGGGCTGAGTTTCAAAATTTATACAATTTACAGACAAGAAATGTTAGTAAGTTCTCCCTAACTCAGTGGTCAAATCTATAAATTATGAACGGGAGATCATGTGTTCAAATCCCAGTTGTCCCTTTCAGCCCCCACCTGGATCCGCCCATGTGCACACCCTCGGGGTGTTCAGGGGTCGAGACATGAACTAGACCGAAGACTAAAATTTGCAACCAAAAAATTAACAACCATTAACCGCCAATGCTGACGAGGCAAGGTGTAAAAGAATTCTGTTATAGTTGAGGAGTGATTCTCTTTATACCAGAGTAGCTTGATTTATACGCTCCTCCTCTCTATACACCCCCCTCAAGTTGGAATGGGAGGAATGTTGACCATTCCCAACTTGGAAATAAATGTCTTGTGCTGAGTTTCAGACAAAGCTTTGGTCATCAAATCTGCGATTTGCAAAGCAGATGGTATAGGACTAGTTTGAATAAAACCTTCAAAAATCTTATCTCGAACACATCCACTCCTAGATGTTATGTACGTTCATGGAAGACATACAGGATTTGCCGCAATTTGTTGAGCTGCCATATTGTCACAATTCAAAGTGACAGGGTAAGAAACTGTGACCTGCAGATCATGTAGTAGAGCTGTGAGCCATTCTAACTCACTTGTAGTGGCTGACATGGCTTGATATTCAAAAAAATTAATATACATTAATCAATATTTATTTGTCATGCTACACTACATTTAACTTAATAAAAATTATTTTTATTGTATAAAAACAAATAACATACATTAATCAATATTTATTTGTTCAATTATTAATAATGTTTCATCTTCCACACCTTAACTTTTTTTTCATTGAAATCTAAGGTTAGTTTGAAAGATTTTTTTTTTAAATGATGATAGTAATTATAATGACTTTTGGCCATTGGTTTTCCATTTGACGTTACATTTTAATTTGACGTACTATATATACTTTCGTATCTATATATCTACTTTAATAGGCTAACATCACTAGATGTTGTGACACGATATTAGGGCATTTGTAATGATGTGTGAAAAAAAAGCCACCTCATTTCCTATGTGTCGCCTCTTTATATATATTTCCATGATTTCATTGTGATTTTGATATAAGTTCATTTCGATTGAGGTTGAATAGACGTGTTCTACATAAAAAGGAGAAGGTAATTATTATAAATTACTTATAAAATAGGGGGAAACGCAAGGGAAAAAATCGTCAAGGATGATCACATAAATTTGTGCAGTATGCTTAGTTTTTTTCCTTTTTTATCTGGCCCCTTGAGATTTGAAGTGCGAGAAATTCCTACTTTAACAAATCTGGGATATTAGTGTGACGTGAAGTAAAACGTTGGGTTATTTTTGTTAAAGTGGAAAGGTTGGGTTATTCTATGAAGATGTTGCAAACGTTGGGTTATTTTCATTAAATTTGCCTATTTTAAATGAAGTATTTGCATTCATTTTTAATCTCTTCATTTAACCAGTATTCATTTCAACGGTAGTGGTAAGAATACCCACAATGGGTAGGGCAAGAGAGGTGAGGCAAAGAAAAAAGTGGGGAAAAAAAGGGAAAAGAAATGTTGCTGGGGCAAAGGGAGAGAAGGGAGGACAAAGTTTGCCTTCAAACTTGCCCTGGGGCAAAGAAGAGAAGAGGAGAGAGAAATAAAAAAAATTATGTTTTCTTCAATTTGCAACAATTATTTTTGTATGATATAAGTTCTAAAAAATAAAAAAATTACACCAATAATTATAATTTTTCATACTCTTTAAAATGAGACCACATTTGACATATTTTGGTGTACGAATCGTTTTCGCTATTTCTCTCTAATGGTATAAATACAAAAAGAAGTTAATATATAGTGTACATGCCCTAAGGCACCAATGTGGCTTACCAAGGCATGGAGGTAAGACAAAGTAATTAAAAAATTATTTTTGGTTGTTTGCCCTAAGTCAAAGGAGGGTACTAATGTGGGTAGTCTAATGAACTAAGGTTAGAAGAAACTCAAAACACCTTTAATTACCTTTTTTCCTTAAAAAGAAAAAGTTTAATTACCTTTTTTTCTAACCGATTGCTTAAACGTGTGTAGTTGTATTAATTGACAAAATTAAATTTATGAAAAGGGAGCCCGGGCGCTGCACGGGCACGCAAACTAGTTTCTTACCAAAACCTAGCAAAATATCACGCTATATATATTGTATATTGGACTAAGATGTAACCGACATAATTGCCAACCCAATAGTCAAGAGACACCATGTTTAATGTCGTTATTGAATAATAGACCTTCCAACTAAGCATAGATTTCAATACATATAACTCATTTTAGCGGAAGGGAGGGGGGAAGACGAAAGATTTGTTTAAAATTTAGGGTGATGATTTTGCCAAGCCAAATCAGCATCTTTCAAGGCAAATATGTCCATTATATGGGCCAGGTTCAATGAATTAGCCTTGGCGGTAGTAATTACTGCCTTGGCAAAATCATCACCCAAAATTTATGACAATTATAAAAACCGATGTGGATAAGAATAGAGTCGGATGCAATTTGGAGCCGACACCTAAGCAATGACGTGGCTTTTTTTTACACCTAATGTTTCGCCACATCATCCGTGATCTAAAACAATTAAAGTATGTGTATAAATTACAACTATTTAAAGAAGAAGGTGGGAGGATGGTGAAGAAAGTGAAGAAATGTTAGAACTTGGAAGATAGAAGGTAGGTCTTGAGGAAGTTTGAACATAGAAATAGAGGGAGATAAATTTGGCATAAATGACGTTATAAATGGCATTTCAAGTGGTAGCTAGTGGGGAAGGCGAAACAACATAGATTATGGGGTTGACACATAAGATTTGACGTGACATTTCCTTACCCAAAATTCATAAGATCATGCCACGTAGACTGTGATGTTAGCCTATTACAAGTATAGTATAGATTAGAGGAGTACAATGAGTATATATAGACCCGGCTTTTGATAGTAGAAATACAATGCTTCTAACAACCTATAACCGCTAATGCTGACGAGGCAAGGTGTAACAGACTCCTGTTACACAGGAATTCTGTTACAGCTGAGGAGTGATCGTCTGTATACCGGAGTAGCTTGATTTCCATGCTCCTCCTCTCTATAAAGATTATTATTGATCGAGGGTGAACCGGTGAAGTCTCATCTAAAGCAACAGATGCATTACATTCATATAACAAACAATTGTTGGAGTTGTTAGCTTTGGTTAATGTACAGGAAAATGTGCCTCCAGCAGGTGATCTGATCATGTGATGAATATATAAGAGCATAGTGCGTGGAATGGAGCTTCATCAGAGAGATGCTGCAAGCTTTAAAATTCCGTCAGAGATTCATTGAACTTAAAATGGTATGCATTGAATCAACTTCTTATTCAATAACTCTGAATGGAGGGAGTTTTGGTTTTTTTCATGGAAAAAGAGGGCTTAGATAGGGGAATCCACTCTCCCCTCTGATCTTTACCCTATGCATGGAGTATTTAAGCAGAATTTTGAATTCTGTGGCTGATAAGCCAGGATTTAGCTTCCACCCTATGTGTCATAAATTGAAGCTGAATCATCTGTGTTTTGCAGATAATTTGCTTCTTTTTTGCAGAGGAAATTTTCACTCAATCTCCCTTCTCTTGAAAGGATTTATTACTTTCTCTGAGGCAACTGGTTTATGCTCAAGTCCTACAAAATCAGAAATATACTTTGCAAGAGTAGGGGCAAATGTGATGAAGGAAGTTTTGGAATTCTCAGGGTTTAAAAGAAGAAATCTCCCTTTCAGATACTTGGGAGTGCCTATAACAGCTGGCAAACTCTCTGTTATGGAGTGTAATTGTCTTGCTGAGAGGATTGAGAGAAGAATTAGGGCTTTAGGAGCAAAAAAACTCTCCTATGCAGGTAGGGTAACTCTTGTCAAAGCTGTGCTTGTGCATATTCATGATTATTGGGCTAGAGTATATCTTCTTCCCAAACTGGTTTTGAAGAAAATTGCAGCTATTTGTAGAAATTTTCTATGGGATGGAGGGGAAATCATGGTGAAAACTCCTCTTATCTCTTGGGAACAAATATACCAACCTCAGGAATGTGGTGGATTGGGCATAAGAGACCTGTTCAATTGGAACATTGCTTGTCCAGGGAAGTATGTGGACTGGATTTATAAGAAAGCTGACACTCTCTGGGTCAAGTGGATACATGCCTACTACCTTAAAGGATGTGATTGGGACAATTACTCTCCCCCGACAGATACAAGCTGGAGTTGGAAGAAAATTTGTGCAACTATAAGGAGGCTACAGTCAGGTTACAGCAATGGACAATGGATTGGAATGGGAAATGAATATACTGTCAATGCTGGATTTAAATGGTTGAGTGGAGTGCCTCCAAAAATAGAGTGGGGTAAGTTTATTTGGTCGAGGCACAGTGTTCCTAGAGCAACCTTTGTATGTTGGTTAGCAATGCACAGAAGGCTGCAGTTAAAGACAAATTGAAGAAGATTGGAGTGTGTATGGATGACTTGTGTATCCTCTGCCAACAGTCACCAGAAACACATGAGCATGTATTATTTCAATGTGAGTATAGCGGGAAATGTTTGGAGTTAATCAGTACATGGTGCCACATTGATTTTCCTCTGAATAACACTGTCATATGGTGCTCCAAGAAGAGGATGGGCTCTAAATTGAGAAATCAGGTGGCAGGAGCAATCATCAGCAGCCTTATCTACTACATTTGGATGATGAGAAATAAATGCAGAATTGAATTGGTCTTGTACAAGCCGGAAGTTGTTGCAGAATTGGTGAAAAAGGAAGTCCGAGCAAGAATTAGAAAGAAGATCCATAACATTAGCTTGAAAGATAGGGAGTGGTTAGAAAAGAAATGTATGTTATGAAATGGGTGTTGGTTTTTTTGGCTCAATCTACAAATTGATTGTTAGAGTTGTGTTTTTTTTGTTTAACAACTCTGATTTGTAAATTCTTTCATTATTAATGAAATAGCTTACATTTTTCCCAAAAAAAAAAAAAAAAAAAAAAGCATAGTGCGTGCATGATATGTAATTTGAAACCCATGTCAAACGTTCACGTACCTATTTCTCACGTCAAATGAACTTTTTTTTTTGCTTGTGGGAACGAGTAGATAAAATGTTAAGGAGTTTTTATATGCCTTTTATTTCACAAAATTAAAAGTAGAAGTGATAAGACAAAATTCCTACGAACTCCTACATAACTACAAACCTACAGTTCCTATCTGGATCGACTGGATGACCTTAAACACACATACTCCGTATAGTATTATTATACATTATACATATACTAGATGACCAAGATAGTAAAGAAGATCTCCCATTATATTTAGTAGTATCACATTAGTTGTTATACAAATACATAACCTAATTAAGTCCGATGTATTACGTACGCCATGCATTCAAGATTATTAAGGTTCTTCTTTCAGGAGGAAGGAAGGAACCATATCCTGTAAAAGACCATAATCGTCAGTTGGGAGCTGACGGTTGTGTTGTTGATGAAGTTGTTGGAAGTGAGAAAAATGTGAAAGGGAAGCGGCACCAGAAAAGGCGGCCGCGCCACTAGCATGCCCTAGCTGAGCTAATAGTTCTTGAGGAAAGCTGGATGAAGATGGTGGTTGTGTTAGCATGGAGTAATGAGGCAGTAGGGCAGCCGCATGTCCTCGTAACGTCGCCGGAACTGGGTGGTTGTGTTGTCCCTCATAGGTGGTTATCACGGTTGATGGGTCTTGGAATGATCGTTCCACTCTTTTCTTCACCATGCACTTTTGTGTAGTGCATCGGTAATAACTTCTGCAATAGTAGCATGTGTAATGACTCATTAGTACAAATAACCTGCCTACATATATTATCATATCTCAAACGTACATTCATATGTACTCTGTAAGTTTGTATAGGATATATAGATGACAAAATCGAAAGACATTAAGTTAGCCACTACCTAGTGAAAAAGGGAAAACTGCAGAAGTGACAAAATCTGAAATACTTCGGCACGGTTAATTCATTTCACTCCGTTAATTATCAGCTTTTCACCACCCTATGCATGTAAGAAAATGAACATACACGATATAAGTGGTCGGGTTGGTACGGTGTTGAAGCCGCTTAACATGTGCACGACTTGTTTAACTCATTTACACATACATGTTGCAGTTGACTAACTCAAAATTTGAGGAGACCTCAAAAAAAAAAAAAAAAAAAAAAAAAAGCTCTCAAAATTGAGTACGTAGCACATTAATTTTGGGAATCACAGAGTTTGAGATTTGACCTATTATCTAACACCAAGTTGGTTAAACAGGTCAACCCTGACCTGATTAACAATTTATTAAGCAGGCAATCAAAGATCATGCAAGTTGAAGGCATTGACTCCTTTAACGGGGTAGGTTTAGGTCAACACGTTTATACTTGACATGCTCGAATACGATAAAACGTGCTTGTCTAGCTCTAATCTATACTCTACGTAGAGAACTAGAGAAGCTACACAATTATCATATTATAACTCATGTATCTTCAATCCTATAATAGCTTGAGATATAACAGGATCGATCGGTGTAAATGATTCTTCTGTTGGTCATCTTTGCCGATCTCTTATATTGTTAGGTACTTTATGTGGTCGTTTGAAGATTATCGATGACTTTGAATATATACTCGACTAGTAAGTGAAAGCTACTAAATAAAAGTCACGACATGTTTGGTTCCAAAAAGTGTAGGAATTAAAAAAAAAATTAATTAGGAACTTTACTACGCGTGTATAAATTGTTTAATTAAATTGGGGTTTTCGATCAAGGGCTAGGTATACCTAATAAGTGAAATTTCTCATGAAAAATTTTAATTCTTTGTTCATCCAAATAAGATTTATGGAGTAGTTTCTTGAAATTGCATATACATGAGAATTTTTATCGTCCAAACTAGCACAACATTCATATATTCATATTTAATTTGAATGAATTGTCCACTACAAAACTATAGGACATGTAGCCATTTCCTTTTTAACATTGTGTAACGTATGTACTGTCTTAACCATTTAACCAACCCCCCCCCCCTCTCCCCCCTCCAAAAGAAATTTTTGATCGAGAAAAAAAAATTGTAATGTAATGATTGACCTAAAAAAAATGTAGTGTAATTCCTTGATTAGTTGAAAGCTACGAAGTTTATATTATTCACACTCTTTTTCATTACAAACTTTTTCACTTTTTTGTTTAAATGTTGTCAAATAATGAGTTTAAATCAAGCATAAGAGATAAAAAGAAATAGACGAAGCAACTTAATTAACTAGTATGGATATGCACTTTCACAAATTTGATAATTTCAATTGCTTCTCTCCGTCTCCTTAGTTTGTTAATGTTTGGTTTACACTTTACATTACTCACACAAATAAATTAAACCAACCGAGTTAAAAAATTTAAACCAAGAGTCTGAACTTATGTATGGTCTTTACTACAATCATTAGTCAGGGCTAATAATGCACAAGCTTTATCCCATAACTTGTGATAGAGAGTTTACCTCCTCGAATTTTAACTTGAGACATCAATAGTAACAAAACTCTCAATATCATGGGAAATAATATTAATCTTAGTCAAAAGACTAGAATAATAACGATTGAATTCCAATCCAAATGACGATTCTATGCTAATATACGGACCAAACATGAGGGTGAGTATACATGCATGTATCCATGATGCATGTATATCTAACTACACTGATGTAGATTATCTAATCGTATTCTAGAACTCGCATGTTTCAACCCCTCTATTATTGTAGACCTTGTATTATGAACACATGCAAAGGAAAACGGCTCATTTAGACTAATTCTAACACGCAACTAATTTGGTCAGTTTCCACCATTAAAAAGCAGCAGAATCACTCCTAATCTAGTCTGATCAGCTGGTCCACAATTACTATATGCTAACCAAACATTATACTGCTTCATTTTCACGGACACAGGAAATTATTTATAAAGACGACGAATCTTCTGATTAGTATTCGTGAAGCGACATCAAACCAAATCAAAACAATAACAATTTTTTTCAAGGGTCTAATAAATTAACATAACGATGCACGGAATCAAGAAAAATTCAAGATTAATTCATATCTAAAGACTAATGTGGTAATCGTCATCATATTGAACAAAGTAATTAGCACTTTTCGATAGGTTAAGGGTAAAATAAAGAGATTAAAATGAGGATTAACTCGTATCTTTACTACGTAAAACATTTAAACTAAGACCTTTAATAGAATAAGCACATTTTAGATGTCTAAGAGCCAAATGGTACACAAAATCAAGAAAGGAAAAACGAAGGTATTTGATATGAGACCAAAATACCAAATGTGCTTAGCTAGTGATCTCATTAACACCGAGTGAAATAAATAAACATGATATGTCTAACAGACGGAACAATAATACGTACTCCGTGAAAACTAAAAAACAACTAAATTTGTGTATGAAACCTAATTTGTGGAGGATCGGATTTTGTTTATTAGGCCATGATCAATTATAAGTGTGCATGTATATATATGAATCAAGAAGATATATAGGGACATACATAATGTGAAAACGCGTGAAGAGCATGGTGCTAAAAGTGGTGGACGCAGAGGAAAATGACAAAGGCTGAATTATACATGGTCATACAATTGTGTATGAATATGAATGAATAGTAATAAGGTACGTACCTAGGATAAGGACTATTCTTGACGGCTTTTTGCCCGTATTTTCTCCATCGATACCCATCTTCAAGATGATCAACCTCACTCTTTGTCATGAATGAAAACCTTGGTTCCCTTTGCTTCTTCTCTCCTTTCTTCTTTCCTTTATTATTCCTGCATTATGTATATATCTTCATCAATCATGTCATTCGATCTGGTTGTTAGTTAAGTAACAACATGTATGACTTTTACGCCTCATAATATGAGGACTTTGAACATACGAATATTAAACAAGAGTTGGTGCAGCTTGAGGATCACACAAACCCTGAACCACACACCTTACTTACTAAGCTAACTGATCGATATATACGGTCAACTTCTAATTTAATTAATTAAGAAACTTAAGAAACTATATCTCCCATTCTTCAGTGGTATGGGAATTAAATTCGTGCATACGTACAACAATCATGAATTCGTGATCCCAGTAATATGAATGCATGGATCGTCGTATTCTTGTCTTAATAATGCAAGCTAGGATCAATATCGTATAGAATCATACATGTCGTACGCATGAAAGTAAAAAAAAAAAAAAAAAAAAAAAAAAAAAAAATTCTGATCACTTGATCCGTTTATCAGTGAGTAATAACCAATCAATAACCAATGCATAAGCATATAATTAGCTTGTTTTGGTTGATATTTGGTTTGAATTTAATTTACGCATTCAAATCAATATATTAAAAATGATCCGAAAAAAGTACGGATAATTTTCTTAAATGAAGTGGAATGAAGCGAATATTGCACTTACCCTTTCTTAGACTCATCACCTTGATCATCGGACTCTTTAGAGTGCAGCTGTTTATTATCACCTTTCCCATGACTCTTCTCTTCTTCAGCACCACCGGCTTCCGTCGACGAGGACGAGATCGACGATGAGTTTGGTGTACCAGGCCGACTATCACCACCACTTCCGGTCTCCTTCGTCACCACCTCTAGCTGCCGTTTCTCGTCGCCGCCATCAACCACAGAGGATAACACTTCTGAGGAGGTAGGGGACAACCCTAAGCTCCTAGTAAGTGAACCATAATCCATTGCACCATGCAAAAACTCATTAAAAGAACTCATATAATTGTTATTATTGTTATTATAACTAGCAAACCCACCAATGTTTTGAGAACTAGGGTTATTAATATTATTATTATTATTCATAGAAAATGGAAAATAATTAGATGTGTCTAACATGGCTTGTTGATCTTCATGAAGAAATGATATAGTTGATGAATCATATGAATTTTGAAGAATGTTAAGATTATTATTATTAACATTCCTAGCTTGATTATCAGACATTATATTGAAGAGATTTTTTTAGGGTAGGGGTTTGACTAAGAGAAATGTAGTGAAGTATAAAAAAAGATGTTTTGGTTAGGAACTCATTGTCTTGTGTATATAATGGAGAGGGTATGGTTATGGTTTGGTATATAATTAATAAAGATGCGAGCCAAAACTTTATATGGGAAGCTTTGACAAAATAACCTTCTTCTCCAATTAAAAGGGTGAAAGGTGGCTTTTTCATTGTCAATTGGATTTTTGTGAGAGGTGAGAGAAAGTATCGTAAGTCTTCTGTCTCACCGCGTGTCTCATGTATGGTAGTAAATTAGCCAAAATTTAGAAACTAATTAGTGTTATCAAAATAAGATAGTTTGAATTAACAAATTTATATGGGGAATTCTACGTATACTTTACATCGGACACGAAATGAGACATAAAATCTACTCTTACATAAAAATGCGAGGGTGTTAGATAGATTTGATGGGGATGTAAGACTTGAATTATTTATTAGTGTAATTAATTCCCTTTGAATGGGACAAAGGTTTATGAGGCTCCGGTCTTGTGTTACTATTCTCATACAACACGTCATTAATTTATATGCCCATTTTAGGCCTTATATTAATTTGTCTATGAGTTTGAGTAAGATTTGAATTTCCTTCGAGAAATATTATGGTTTGTTGGTTTCATAATAAGGTCACCTTAGTACGGCCGTACCATTCATTAGATGCTCATCCGTCCTTCTAAGTTCTAATGATGATCTTAGATCGATTTCTTATGTGACTTTTTTTTTTTGTTGAAAGAGGGACAAAAATAATCATTTTTTAGGTCGCTCTGTACTTAATTAAGGGGGTTCGTCTCTTATGTAACATGTACGCAAATGGTTAAAATCTCGATCTTATAATGCAAAAGGAACGATGGTGTAAATGCTAGTTCTAATTAAGTTACAACTATTAGATATTTTGAATTTGAAGACACAAACTAATGAGTCTCTTATATAGTTTTATACTATTGCTTGGTTGTAACCAAAAAAAATATACTATTGCTTGGTTGATAGACTAACGTAATTAATATAGGTATACGGTATACCAAAACGTCCACTAAATGAATGTACAACGGTACTTAAGAATTAATTTGTATGTGAAAGCAAGGATTTATCGGTTCACTAATCACAGAGCTCGATCGACTTACTAGTCTTTTTCTTATGTTTGTCGATCCGCTTTCGAGCCCTCTAAAATAGTTTTGAGTTTAATAATTAAAGTTACAAACCTCCGATTTTTGTATAATACGAACCAACTTTAGTCTTTAGATTGATCAAGCTATTCTGGCCTTATGAGTCAAATATTTTCATTGGTATCTATCATAGCTTCGCAACTCTGGAATGTTTTTTTAAGCTTAGCAAAACAACCACTAAAATGTCACTCTGTTCAGCTTAGCAAAACAACCACTAAAATGTCACTCTGTTGGGTGTACATAGGGGTGGCAAATGGGTCGTCGAGTCGGGTTATGTCGGGTCGGTTCGTATCGGGTCGGGTCATAACGGGTCAGATGATCCTTCGGGTCGGTTTCGGGTTGGGTCGGGTCAGTTTTATCGAGAAAATTTTGTGTCGGATCGGGTCGGGTCACAATCGGTTTTAGTTACTTATGGTCATTTATGGGCGTCAGTTCAATTTTTGGCATTACGAGTCGGGTCATTGTCGGATAATAGGAGGTCGGGTCGGTTTCGGGTCGGGTCATATCGGGTTGTGTCGGTTCGGGTCATCAACGGGTCGGGTATGGTCCGGTTTTGTTGACCACAATTTTGGATCGTATCGGGTCAGATTTTCGGGTCAACGAATCGGGTCGGGTCGGGTTTGCCAGCCCTAGGTGTACAGTTAGTTGTGTCACCTTCACTAAACCAACCCAACTAGCTATCTATAGCTACACACATTCACCACTTATGATAGATGATGATCATCTATGACGTACATCACTTCAATTATGTAGATATAACACATACTAGTAATAATTATTATATTCTAAATCATATATGAGTACTAATAATAATTCTTTTTAATGAAACTTAAGCATGACATTGAACTATTGAAGTGGGATACTAATCCATAGTTAGGACTTGTGAGTTGTGAGGAGACCCGAAAAATAAGTAGTCAAAATGATCAACTTTGACCTTATTTCTTTGGGTAATTCCGGAAAAAGAAAAAAAGTTGGTACAAAAAAAATATATTGATTATTGCCAAATTGACTAAATTACACAATTATTATATTCTCGGATTTTATGTAAGCACATTATTAAATACTGCAAATTTTCTATTTTGAGATAAGCTAAGGCTGATCCCGAGTCGATCAACCTACACATGTTCACCTATGTCAAACACTTGCAATGGAGGCAAATGGAGGAGCTAGATCTCCCCATCCCAATAACCCACCATAAGTATTTGAATTGAACTTTTGACCTTCAAGTCACAATTCTAAACCGATGTCATTATAAATCGGTGATCACCTCATTTTAAGTTACTTGTACAATTTATTGCTTAAAATTAGGTCAATTGATATATATAAAAAGAAAAAAAATCAACAGAAAAACGGGACCCAAGAAAATAATGTTAGCAAGATTCTAGATAGGTTGTGATTGGCATATTTAGGCTAATTTCATAAAAATGGGCAACATGACTAGGCTTTGGCCTTTTGAATGAAAAAAGAAAATGGCGGATTAGTCAGCGACGACTCATGAAATGTGATCGCATAACAACAATGACAAATCATCCTTGTTTGACACGGACTGGAGTCTGTCAAAAAGGAGCTAGTCAATGATTTTGCTTTTTATGTGAAAATAGAAGATAAAAGGTTTGCAAATTTGGAACGTTATTCTAGAATTACTCTATATATCTTTTCACTTTACGCTACAACCTCTATAAGTCGATTGAGAGAGTATAAAAGTTACTGAGAGATTGATAACTCATTAACCCAAAAACAAATTTGAGCGAAAGAAGCTAAAACTCGTATTACCACTTCCTCCGTCTCATTACATTCTTTATGTTTCATGCTTGAATATGTGAGAGTAATTTAAACGAAATGTAAACCTGAAATAACGGAGGTAGTATAAATTAGATCTGATACCGAGTACGAAATGATTGCTCAATTAGAATGAAGAAGCTAAGGTAATGTTTCCGGTATTGGGTATCTAGAAAGGAGGGTGGGAGGCAAAGGGGGCAACACGTGTTTGTAATAGGCACCGGCATTTGACCGTAGCCGACACCATATGATTTGTCACGTGGGAGACGAATGTAATTTGCTGCGGGATTGGATGCATTTCTCTTCCTCTTATTTGTTCCATTTCCTTTGCATGTGATGAGAGCCGACGTCATTTTAAGGCTCTTGATTCGTAGAGGTGGACTGCCCGATCCGAGAAATTTCATCCCAAAATATATGTGGTGAGTCACGACTATACGAGAATGAGGTTAATCATAGACGATTCATAGTGGCCTGGACTCAATTTTATTTTTTGAAAAATATAGTGGACTCAATTTGATACAACGATAGTTAATAATCGATAGATTCAATGTAATATATAATAACTTAGGCCATAAGAATTAGACGTTAATCTTCCAGAATTATGACTGAATATAAGTCACCTAAAATTCAACTTAATTAATTCATTTGTGTTCATATATAGTTGAGACCGAGTCAACTATATAATCAAATGGTATTTGTACATGTTTCCTATTTCGTTACAAGATTATGCTGATTTTCGTATGAACCATTGTACCAAGAGCTTCTCCGCTATTTGGGGGAAGAGTCGTCCTATGAATTTTAACAATAGATCTCAAACCACCATAAATAAAAGTTTTTTTTTTTTTGGTGGTGACCATAAATAAAAGTTTTAAAATGATCATCTGACTGATGAATACAGTATATAGTGATGTTATACTCTCTCCCCCTTTTTCTTGTCAAATTTTTTTGGCCCACGAGCACCTCTACGGCCTTCTAATTGGCCTAGCAGTTTCTCTCTTCTCTAATATTTGGTCACTAACACCCATTACTAGCTTTTTATTGTATCCTATTGTTACTTTTTTTAATCTTTGTGTCATTTTCGAATGGGAAGAACGTAGCGGGATAGGGGAATATATATGTTACATAGTGTTGGCGCAATTTTAGCCAAGACTTAATCAATTACACATATTTCATCTGATCTCTAGATCGAACTAGTGTTGATAAATGATAATGATGATGAAATGCATACGGATGGCGGATCCAAGTTGCCTATGATCCATGATTATGTGAGAAGAACATCATTTTTAAAGTACAACTAATAAAGTTAGACAATGATGCTTGAAAGGAAAAAATATTGTAGGTCAAGATATAAGCACTATGAGGATTGAAGGAACTTGTCAAAAGATAGCTTTTTGGTAGTTGAAACCCCAATAACTCTCTCCTTTGGTGTTAATCAAGCTTTAAACTTCAAAAAGTCTGGTCAAGTTCACTTACATCAAAGGCCAAACAATATATCTACCCTATATAGGCTTATTAATCCTAGGCTATGTTCATCGTAGCCGAAATCGCTGGCTAAGCGTCTAATAAGACCCAAATATGAAAGTGCTAATCGAGTTTCGGATTCAGAATTGAGATAGAAATGTTGGTTACGTAAAGTATTATACCTAAAGTTTCACGCTTGATTATGCTGTTCTTTACGCTTTATTCTAGACGGGAAATAAGTGTCTTGAGGTACAAGAATGAAAGCAAACGTTGCTGCATTTCTTATAAAGTATTAAGTACTCGTGGACATAGAATGGCAAGGAGACCGAATTTAGAATTGTACTAAGCATTCAATTGAAGTATGAACATATGTGCAAAAAGTGAGACCACACAAGGTATCCTGAAAAGATAACCAAAAAGAACATATACAAGTGAAATTTAGCAACAGTATAGTTGTTGATAAAGCGGACACCAACCTCCACCACGTTAACATGCATGGAATATATCATTTTCATTCGCCAAAATATATTTCTTGCTTTACACCATCTGGTATTTTTCTAAGAAAAAATAAATATAAAACAAATCACATTCTATCATTTAAACGCCTCAATTGGCTGAAATTAAACCATGTAGGATCATATAACGTAGCCTAGAAAAAAAGGGACATATAAGATGATATTGAGGTTCAATTACTTTGGTATAATAACTTGAACTCAAAGAAATGTGTCAAACTCATCCTATTACAACAATGGTTGCTCATCAATTCCTATTACACACAAGCACACAATAGTTTTGACAAAATGTACTATATTGATGATCATTTGAGCGACGTACTCACTTATTTTAGCTATATTCTCAACATATATTACTAAAATAAGTGTACTCAATTATTTCAACTAAATGTTCATAGATTTGTAGATTCATGCTATGATAATTGGGGGTGATAAAAGTGATTCACTCCGGAGTATATATATAACTATTTGCCACTATTGTTTGAAGCATTATAATCATTTTGGTTCATGGTGCATGATACGGAGTACTGCCTCGAGTCCTATTTAAACTTCTCATTGCATTTTGCACAATTCGAAAGAAAAAATAATGAATAATTCTTAATAATTCATTTAACTAGTAAATTTTAAAACTAATTATCACCAACATCTTTATTCTTACTTTGCTAGTTTATACCTTGAAAAAAGACGTAACATTTTGCAAATGGAAAGAACAAAAACAAGACCCCAAAAAAGAGGATGTAAAGTTTAAAAAGGACAAGAGGAGCATAATTTAACTTATTGATGGCATTTGATTAATGATCATATTGACTCTAATGTCAAAGTTCACAATGATGATCACAATTCACAAACTATCTACTCCACTAAATTAAAACATTAACATGGTAAATGGCATCTGTTGCGTCATTTGTACGATGACACTATATTTTGGATGATCCTAAAAGTCTATATGTAGACAATAGCAAAATTGTTTATAACATAATTAAGTGCGGTAAATTAAAGATGGCATGCAGTAAAAAATATGGTTGTGTAGTAAATTTAACATGTTTGCAGTAAATTTATGACATTTGTAGTGAAATCAACATTGTTACGGATCTATCAAAAGAAAGAAATTTGAATTGATTTATTTCCAAAATCAAGGACCCTTAATTGTCTCCCTATCCTTATAATCAATCATTTCCCAAATTATACAACAAAATTTACTGCACCTTCAATTATTTTTACTACAAATTAGGTATAGACACTTTTTTCACTTGTCTACATATAAACTCCTAGTATTTTTTATTTTTAATAAGAATTAATTACCTATGTTTTTTATGTGTGTTCTTGAGCGCCATACATACACAAATATATAGTCTATTAACTATTTTTTTATAAGAGAAAAATGAAAAGCAAAATTTCCTAATTTTCGTATGATGATAAGAAAACCTTCAAATTTACTCCGAGCGATTTATTCTAGATGCACGTTGAGTGTTGATACATATACATGATACGAGCTTTTTTGCCCAATTGCCCTAATGTCCACAATTTTTGCAACAAATTAAATATGCTTCTTATATAATACATATATGTATCACAATATCAATCATCTATGGCGCATCGCCAAGTATTCCTCAATACCACTACGAAATAACGAAACACATAAGAAATATAAGAACAAGCATTCTAGAAGCTTATGCTAGTGCACATAAACTACAAAGTGTAACAATCAAGTGATCATTAATTTAACATATGATTCTGAGGTTATGAAGTTCGAGTGTGAAAGTTGTTTGGTTATATAGATTCTCCAAGAGCTTTAGAGACTAGTTTTGATCACCTGGCTTGACCACAAACTTACTGTTTTAGTTAGTCAATAAAAGACATTTTGTTGCTTTATTTAGTACACTCGAAAGTGAAGTGATCAATCATATACAAACGACTCTGCTTTCTTGCCTTATAATTTTTAATATTTCTCATATGGTGTGGTTAGTATGTTGTGACATTTGATATTTTATTCATTTGAGTAGGGTTGTGACTTGAGTGTACAGAATTGTTGGTCGTTTGGTTACCAAGAAAAATCATGGGAATTCAAAAATCTCATGAATTGAAATTTTTGAAGTTGTTTGGTTGCCTAAAATCATGGGAATTGAGAATTCATGTGAATTTCCAATTCCTACAAAATGGAGGAATTGGCTTACCTAGCCCCCCCTTGGTAATTGGAAATTCTTGTGGAATTACAATTCCTACATGTAACCAAACAATTTTGAGAAATTCAAGTGAATTGATACAACCTGGAAAGTGGAAGTTCATAGGCATTCGAAATTCCCGTATGCAACCAAACGAGTGCTATGGCCAATTGGCCATTTATGGTGAACCAACTTAAACAACGTAGTGTTATGCCCTTTGTCTCCCTTGGATTTGTGTTAGGATTTTGAGTCGATAATTGTTGTCCATATTAGGTGTGGAGGTAATCAAGCGGCTCACTAAATCGCTCACTTCGTGCCGCTCGACGACCCTATAGAGTTCCGGTGTATGGTAGCCCAAAAGGGCTTCTTGATGTAGCTTCTGCGGACTATATGTCCACTTTTATAACTTAATACATCGCTTCACGTTTAGACCTCAAAAAAGGAAAAAAATTATTGTACTGGGTACCCGTCAAGATATGTGAAAATCAACTCCAGCATTGATCGACACTAGTTCACAAAAATTATAGATCAGACCAGAGCCACTGAAAGTGATTCCTATAACTCTCTAAAAGATGAAACCATACCAAGGTTATCGGATTCGATTACACCTGTTTGCATAAGACAACAGTTCTAGCATTGAAAACAAGTTTTAGAAAATCATATACGTATTCTTTACCGGAGTTCCCGTAAAACCATTGTGGCTAGACTGAAATGTAGCTGAAGCGAAGCCGTGGGGAACAAAAAGTTATTAACTGGACCCGGAAAAAGAACAGAAAAAGAAGGCACAAAATTCTCAGCAAGAGAAGGTCATGCCATAGAGAGATCAGCTCATCAGCCTCATTTCAATATGAAGGAGCCTCCAGTTTCGAAGACGATATACATATCTACACTACAAAGAATATGACTGAGTGCTTTCAGAACAGGTGAAGAGAAAGCCAATACAACTACTACAAAGAATAGATTAGATGCGGACTTAGGCAAGAAGTTATGAACAGTTTGAACGAAGCATTTCTAGATATTTTGCAGAAGGGCAGAAGCTAATCTCACCGTGCTCACACAACTGCATAAACCGACCTATTTAATCTATCAAAGTAGTAGAGCTTTAAGCTCTTCCAGCTGCTATCACTCAGAAATTGCTTGGTTCAGAAAATCTGCGTAGACAGACAGAAATCTCAAACTGAGCAGCTCGGTATATAGCTGATCCCGAGCATGCATGTATAACGAAAGTCTGGCTCTCCTTTGATGAAGCAACTCAGTATTCGCCAAAGCTACGTTCTTTTGAACCCAATGCTCTGCTGCTCAGTGATGACCGTGCACGAGATCAGCTAAAGTAATCTTTCCACAGTTTCCACTATCTAGCTGATCAAATTTCTTGCAAATAAGAAGGATATCTTTATCTGATACCTTCCCCATCTCTTTCAATTTGTATATTACGTACTCCGATTTACTGCAAAGCAAAGGCATATAAGGTCAGGGATCAAAGACACGCATACCCTAAAGTCTAAACAAATATCTCCACAATTTTACCTAGTTTAACTGATCATTTCCCCTCCACAAAAATGAAAAAAAGCAAATATCATTTCTGCAAACCTAAGGGGCGTAAGTAGGTCATCAATCTTCTTGTTCTCTCCCGAACAAAAGACAGAACAAAAAAAAAAAAAGGATAATGGGCATCTACACATTGTTGTTTAATAATTTGAGAGTATCATCTATTTTCTATTTTTCGGACCAACACTGAAAATTGAGGGGAATAGGCGAGGGTCAATGAATTGTAATTGGAAAGTTATCAATGGAGTTTTACCACCTATCCCCACTACAGAACCAGAGTAAATTTCTCATGTCAAAAGTTACCTCTTCATTATCATGAGGTAAACGACCTCGTATACCTCAAGAAGGATCATTCAATGACTCATCTTCCCGTGGTAATTTGCAAGATGCGTCTACCACAGTTCACCCCTAAGCTAGCACCTTCTACTGGCAGGTAAAGAGGTTTTCTAAAGGGCTAGCAAAGTGCGTCAGCTAAACACCGCACCCAAAGCACAAAACACTATGAATACAGCAGCACCTCCCTTCCCCCAACACCATTCTTATTAGGAACGCTATATTCACTGGGAATACAAAAAAAAACGCCCCCGACACCCAGCACTTTCCTCAACATCCAAAACACTAGAGGGTAATGAGATATCCAACACACGTTTGGCTATAGGTGATATCCACTGAATAATCTGATACACAAGCAGTCTTTGTTTGACAATAAAATCTCCACCGGGTTGCTTTACACCACACCTTAATTGGAGTGGTCCAGTTAACCAGTGTTTTAGAATGGAAGGCTAATGCCTTCAATTGTCAGCTAGTTGAAATAAAAGTTGGAAGGAACTTCGGGCGATTCTTAAGTAAAAGTTGGAAGGAACAGGCGTTTGCTAAGGCCAAAGCACTTGATCTTCAAAATCAAACATGAAAGAAAATTCATGATCCCCTGATTCAGATATTATCAGCAATAAAAAGTCCCTTGAAGACCCAAATATAATACTTTGCTCAAACCAAGAATATGTACAGTCTTTTACAGTTTCCACAAGGATACGATCAGATTCTACTTAAACATGTCCGACTTTCTGAATAAGTTATTTCCAGCCAATAATCTACAAAACAGATGCGTACTAGGGGATACAATTAAGAAGCAAACAGACACACAGATACATTTAAAAAGCTCTATACAAGTTTCAAGTTCAAAATCAAACAAATAGTTTCAAGCAACATAAACCATTCACTGACAAACTACAAAGCCAACAAATCAAAATACTCAGATATCAGCTCAAGTTTGATTCTTTTGGCTCCTGACTAAAGCAAGTTCAGAACAAATAAAGCCCTTTACTAAATGGAAGACAACATTGAAAGAAGAAACCCAATCTTCATTAAAGCTCACTATTGAACATCCATTTTTAAAAGGGAAAACTTTAGATATTGAAGGTAAAACAAATGTCAATTTATCATTAGATATTTCTGTAAAGCCCAATTCAAAACAAGCCCATCAGAAGCCAGAGAACCTTTGGAGCTTCAAAGAATAGCTGCAAAATTCATATATAGCAGAGACAACCAGACAGAAACCCAAGCAGCATGAGTGGCAGTCAGAGAAAAAATTTTTCAGAGTCAGCAGGATACGAACGCATTAAAAAACTGCTCAGGGATGACCAAAATGAAGTTCGGCCACGTAGGCATCACAAAACTATGTCCTCAACTTAATCAACATGCTTCAGCCTTAAGTAATTGAGTTATAAACTCTACAAGGCAGGTAACCATCTTATACCAAAAACTCTAATTCATGAACCTCTCTTCCTTCAAACTACTCAGAAGGTAAGGGATCTGTGCTGCGAGTAATAAAGGTACAAAGTCCAGACAGAGCATATGCCTGGCTGCAACAGGCTTACAAAACTTAACCAAATAATGAGCAGAATGAAAGGCAAGATAATTACTAGTCCAAGGAGAAAAAGAATTTTGCCACTCCATCAGGCTGTCAGCAGCTTTATGCTGTACAGGAGGCATACCCATCATCCTTCCATACGCCTCATGAAAATGAATGTTATGAAACAAGGAGACCTAAGATAAATCCATTACCTCCTAGAATTCAGTTCCATAGTCACTAAATCATCAAAACCTTGCTACACCACCAGATTGGCAGTCTATCTACGGTACATGATCTTCAAATACTCAACCAGATCTACACAAAAGCCCTATCACAGTGATTTCCAAGGTAGTTTTATGCTACTATTTAGTTCCAAAAAGCCCATTTATTCTCAAAAGAAGCTACACAGTAAGTAAAGTTTAAGAATATCTTCTAGATCCTATACATTTAAGCAAAAGGTAGTCGAGTCAGTAGCTCAAGAGTGGTTCTCAAAATCAGCAGAGTTTACACTCAGAAGCCACTCACGTGTACACTGAGTGCATCTCTAAATCACACTGAGACACATCCCTAACTGTTAAAGATAATACCATGCAGAACATATCCAAATCCACCAAAAGTTGCAAGCTTGCAAGCATTTTGTCTACACACCTAAAACAGTCTACAAACCAGATGATCAAATCAGGAATGACAAGGGTGATCATGACCATGTATGTCATCCTAATCTACAATTCCATTATTAAACACCAAACTGCGAAATAGTATCCCCAAAAGAATCTTAATAAAAAAAAATCCTCAACAATTATGTCTCGGATGATAAAGAGGTTTTCTAGAGGACTAACAAAGCACGTTCACAGCTCCTAAAGCGCTAAACACTTCATGAATAGAGTAGTACCTCCCTTCCCCCCAACACCACTCTTCTTAGGAATATGCTAATTCATCTGGAACACAAAAAAAAAAACTCTCCCTGGAACCCAGCACTTTTCTCAACATCCGACAGCAGTTGAGTTGAGGATAATGAGATATCCAAAACACGCTTACCTATGGGCGAATCCATCAAACAATCTGAGACACAATTAGTCTTTGTTGGACACTTGGACCCCAAAATTTCCGTACAGTTGCTTTACACCACATCTCAAATCGAGTGGCCCAGTTTACAATGTGTTTTGGCTTGGAAGGCTAACGCATTCGATTGTCTGCGGTAATAAAAGTTGAAAGGAGCTTCAGGCGATTCTTAAGTAATCCTGAACAGATGACTGCTAAGGAAAAAAAGCACTCCACCTTTCAAATCAAACATGAAATGAAATTCATGTTCCACTGATTTAGTGATTTTCACCAATTAAAACTGCTCGGAAAATCAATGACACCTTGCTAAAACCAAGATAATTGACAGTCTTTTGGAGTTTACGCATGAATACGTTCAGATTCTATTCAAACCCAAACACTCAATAGTCAATACATCTCATGTCTAACTTTCTCCAGGAGTTATTTCCAGCCAATATTTTAAAACACAGATGCCAACTAGGGGCTACAACTGCGAAGCAAACAGACACACCGATACATTTAACCACCATTATACAAGCTTCATGCTCCAAATTCAACAATTAGTTTCAGAAACATAACCCGCAAGCAAGCCCTCCTCCTTCTTTTCATTGACTAAAAACCAAAGAAGGCCAAGAAGCTAAGTTACACATAACACAATCAAAATCCACTCCCTACTCCCAATGAAGCCCTCAAAATTATTATAAAAGAGCCCAAAAAAAATATAAGTACAGCGAATCTTGTGGGATTGTTTGGTGGGTTTATACGGTCCCCCCCCCCCTGCTTGCATAACTAGTCTCAGAGCATTCTAACATCTAACATTGTAGTAGGACACATCAAAAGCCCCCTTCCTTCACCTCAAAAAACTCTGAAAGATAGGAAGATGGGACTAACAATACTTGATGAAAACTAATTTTATATCACAAGTTCACCTTTGCCAAACAAAACACCAGTATTCAGAAAGATTCATATGCAACCAGTAAAAACAACAACCACAGTGACCCCTGCATATCCGACAAAGAAATAATTCTAACACTGCATCAACACATACACATCACGATGAAGAACAATTTTACAATATACATCAGCTTGTAATGATTTACTCCTCCAGAACAAAGATTGTACAGCAACAAAGATCCAGGGTAGACATCCAGAAACATTAAATAAGAAAAGAAAAAAGATTATGTGGGAGAGAATGGAAGAGAACTGATGAATAATTCTATTTGACCGGGAAAAAGAGAATACTGGTGACACAAATTTTTAAGAACGTAGGAAGAACGTATATATTATCGAAGCCCCCAACCACTTCCCAGCTAGATGGTAATATCTCAAACACCAGACACTTGGATAACCCATCCCAGCACCAAGGCATCATCCTCTGCTAATTTAAGGTCTATAGACAAGGTGAATCGCACAAGATTCACAGCGTCCTCTCAATCATATGGAAGTACTAAATCATGCGGTAGAATACTTGCCAAGGAAAAAAGTTTAACTAGTAATCACCCTCATTAGTCATAACATAGTAGCTATATGCTTTGCTGCTTATATCTCCTTAAGAATTGGAGAAGAGACAAAATTGGAGGGACAAATGTCAAGATGAGTGGAGTGTAGAGCTCATAGAAACACCACTCATAGGAGTCACCAGGTCAAACAAGGCCCAATCATCATCAAATTAAATGTAGCTCCCATAAACAAGCTAATAGGAGCTGCCTAAGCCACAATGTTATCTCTTTAGCAATCAATATCTTTGATCTAAATCCAGGCCTTACTAGTATTATCCAAAATTAGACTAACTCAAAGTAGCAATCAAGCTCATCAGCACGTAAAACTCAACTTCCGGGAAGGATGCCACTAGTCCAAGTTCCAATCCTAAATTATGCCATTCAGTACATCCATCACAATCCTAGACTAAAAAGAAGTTAAAAACATATGCACGTGCATTGCGCACTTACATTACCATAGAGTTTATATGACCAATTGTTTGATATTGTCTATGAGAATTTACAATAAAAATCTCTTCCAGCTTTGCAGCTTAACTTTATGATAGCAAACTAAAGAGCAGAACGGATACTGCACCAGTTGGAAAAAAAAGTAATATATAATTCATTGACTAGACAAAGGAATAACATGGCAACATCTTAATCATCCACGAAACGGAACAGTCAGTTTCCTCGTGTTAGGCTCATACAACCATTTGCCAGTCCACAACAATAGTACAACAAACATCCATGAGCATACAGCAACAACTTAAGCAAAACAATCTATACCCAAGGAGAACAAAAATGACATTATGAAAATTCCAGTGACGAAGTCATACCTCACGAAACCATTCTGGTCCATATCAGCAGCAAGAAACTGTGACACAGTCATATCCTGACCAAGCACCCATTTCGCCAACCTTCTGTGCCGCTTGTCAACTCTAGCCTCAGCCAAGTA